>UCOM01003702.1:0-16175 GCA_900474385.1 Ormyrus pomaceus | reverse complement strand
CGGCATTTTTCCTACTAAAAAAGTGTAACTTTCTCGAAATTTTCCATATAAATGTTTCTTAAGTAATAGTATACATGCCGGCTGTCAGAAGGTTAAAGCAACTATAATTATAAAGAATTTAAAATTTTTTTCTACATTTTACATTAGGAATGCTGATGGTAGGAGCTAATGCAGGTATTGTGGGAATGACAAAGGAACATTTAGGATTAGCTTTGGCCTTATCAGTACCAGTTTTTGTGGTTGTAACCAAAATAGATATGTGCCCACCAAATGTCCTACAAGAAAATTTGAGGCTATTAATTAGGATTTTAAAATCTCCAGGATGTAGAAAGGTTCCAGTTACTGTCAAAACTCCAGACGATGTAGTAGTAAGTGCTACTAATTTTGTCTCTGAGAGGTAAAAAAAATATTTATCAAAAAATGCAATATTTCCGTGAGTCACTTATTACATTAGTTCATTTTTTTTACAGGCTGTGCCCTATTTTTCAAGTATCTAATGTAAGTGGAGAAAATTTGGGTCTTCTGAAAATGTTTTTAAATTTATTAACTGCAAGGATTACTAGTCATGATAATGAGCCTGCTGAATTTCAAATAGATGATACATACTCTGTTCCCGTGAGTTTAATTAAATTTTAATTAATCAGATTTTTACGACAGTTTGAATAAAATTTTTAATTGCTAGGGAGTAGGAACAGTTGTTTCTGGAACGACACTGAAGGGTGTCATTCGTTTAAATGATATACTACTACTTGGACCAGATCCTCTTGGACATTTTCAACAAATAGCTGTCAAAAGCATTCATAGAAAACGAATGCCAGTACGCGAAGTACGAGGCGGCCAAACTGCTAGTTTTGCTTTGAAGAAAATTAAAAGGTCACAAATTAGGAAGGGCATGGTGATGGTGTCACCAGCTTTAAATCCTCAAGCTTGCTGGGAATTTGAAGGTGAAATCTTGGTATTGCATCATCCTACAACAATTAGCTCACGTTACCAAGCAATGGGTACATTTTATGATCATTTTATTTAATTATAATAATAATTAATCTAGCATTAATATTCCTCTTTAAATTCAATTTCTAATTAAATCATTTTAGTTCACTGTGGAAGTATCCGTCAAACTGCCTCTATTTTATCTATGTCTCAAGATTGCCTACGTACAGGAGACAAAGCTTTGGTGCATTTTAGATTCATAAAGCATCCAGAATATATGAAGCCTGGGCAACGTATGGTGTTTCGTGAAGGTCGCACTAAGGCAGTAGGAAATGTTCTACGACTTATTCCACATTCAGGACCAGGAAGTACAAATACAACAAGGGCAAGTAAGCCAAATAAAGTTCAACAAAATCGACAGAACCCAAATTCTCAGGTATGAGAAATGCACGCAATTTTATTAAAGACTACAAAAATTAAAATTTCAATCAATTTAATAATGTTTAATATTTATTTAGAACTCAGAAGGCGCTGATGCGAACAATATGGAAAGTCAAACTGCAAAGCGTGAAAATACACCACAAAAATCAGGCACAAATCCTGCTAAAAAGGGTCGAGGAAGGAGGGGGGGTCGAGGACAAAATACCACTGGTAGTATTGTGCAGCCTCTTTCAGAACATAATCCTCCTGCAAATGTTTAAAAACTTTTATGTAAAAAGTATACATACCATTTCAAAGGTTTATTTTCAGAATTTCAATACTGTCAACGTGTGAATGTGATATTTTTTGCTTGAGGCACAAAAATAGGAAGAATATATTCCCAACTATTTTAGAAAAAAATAATCATTTTTTATCCCAAAAAAAGAAAAATATTATTTTACATTAAAAACTCAACAATTAATATTTTAAAATTAGTGTAAAGAATTAGTAATGTTAATTCTGGGACATGCACAGGAATATTTATATACTGTTATAAATTACTGTAATTTTGTGTTAATCAGTTGTCTTAATCTTTTTTAAAACTTTGATTCTTGGGTATGATAAAAAAGAATGATTTTTTATTGTTCTAATTTATATGTATTCTAAAGATTGTATTCTAATTTGGATTAGGATTGAAAATATATCTTATAATACCATTTTGAAAAATTTGACGATCAAAGATAGTCATAAATATTTTTTTGAAAAAAAGTCAAAATACTTTTATATTTTATTTAGATGATATGAATTGTAATAGTGCATATTATTTGCTTTTTTAAAAAATTAAGAAATATATTTAACTTTCTAATAAAAGATAATTTGTGTAGATATTTAAAATCGGTGTAAAAGTATTAATATTGACAGACATTTCAATTTAAATGTTAATTTACATACAACAAATATAAATTACTTTTCATACAGAGTAATGACAAGGTTTTTGTTACAACGAATAGGCCACTGTGGTACAGAGAATGAATATTGTTCACTCATTACTTCAATATTTATAATAAAAAGAAAGATGCTACAGTATTTTCTGGTACGATACTAAAAATAAGTTTTTTTTTGCAAAATTTTCTAGATAAAAAGCACAAGACACATATAATTATTTGTTTATACTATGTAAACCATAAGTAAAAGGTAATAAAAAGAAAAAATTATGAATAATTTATTATTTAAAATGAGTGTATTCAATTTCCTTCTATTTAAACATTTTAAAAGTTACTGCATAATAAAACATAATTTCTTTGTATGTACAGAACTATATTTACATACTTTTTAATACACTATAAGTTCAAATGTTATTTTGGTTGCTTTTTTTGTTTTTCAATTTCTTCTTGTAATTCTTTTTTAAAATTTGAAGAAAGTCTTCTTGCAGCAGAAAGCAATTGGCGAGCAAATTCTTTGCTATCTGTAGGTAAAGTATGTGAACCACTCATTGAACTAGTCCGATTTAAGAAATAAACCACAATTTGTGCCGCTCTTCTAACTGGTTTTGAGTCTGCTAACTTATTCACTAACTGTTCATTGTTAGCTAAATAGCGAAAAATAAATCTGAAAACCATTTTTCTTTTAATATAATAAACTTAATAATTTACTTAAACCTTAGACTTTTGGTACATCAAATGTGCACATATTACGATACTTGAGAAGAAGTTCTCGTTTCAGTCTTAATTGTTTTCTAAGTATTTCTAATTTTTGTAATTGCTCTTCTTTACTGTACTCAATACCAGGTAACCTTTTAATCTATATAAAATTATAAAAAGATCAAAATAATTATAATAAAAATGTCTTAATTTACATATGTAATAGTGTTACCTGAGCTCTTGCAGAATCTAATTTCTTTTGAAGTTCTAAAATCTTTTGACTTGTGTCTGCAGACTCTTTTACCTTTTGAGAAGTATCATGTGGATCTCTTTCAACACTAAAATTAAAAATATTTAAATTATTAACATTTCTAAATGCCAATCTCTTGCGAAAATAATAAGTAAATTTTTTTCGAAGACTAAATAATTAAATTACTTAATGCAATAAACGTAGAACGTAAATTAACTCAATCAAGTCGCAAAAAAGTAAAAATATGCGTGAAACATATATAAATATAACTTAAATATATACTAAAAGGTATTTCGTATGAGAGTGATATAGGTTATAATATTATGAAAATGACATGAACCTTCTGATGATTTCGTAAATAGTTGGAAGAATTTCAATATCCAAATCGGCAACTGTGAATTGAGTATTCGCAGGAGCTTCTTCTGGTAATTCTACTACCTCCATTGTAAAATAAAATTCAACTTATGCCTAAATTCTCTAACATTGTTCGTAAATAAAATTCCTTGCATATAGGTACGTACTTTTTCAGAATTTCGTCTGCCTCAAGCCCAAGGCTCGATTAACTCGCGTTCCAATCTTTCTTGTTAGAAAGTATTCCATTTCTAACTACGTTGGTTCGACTCAAATTTCTCGAATTAGCTGATTGGTAGATAAATATACCTCGAATAATCATCGCCGCAGCAGATTCAAAAGTTGTTTGCTTTTTAAATTGTTTTTTATTCAAAAAATAATACATTAAATAATTAGCGATAAATTTAGATTTTTAAATAAATAAATGAAAATTGCTGAACTAAGTCCACAGTAATTTGACAATTTCTTGTAACATAATCAACATCATATTCTTTTTTTTCGATAGTAATATTAATTAATCTGACGAACGCAATAGTTTTTTTTTTTTTTTTTTTTAATTTAATAAGTTAAAGATATATTCGATCTATTTTAAATACACATACTTTTGCGATTTTTAAAGCTTTTTTAACGGAAGTAAATACTAGTTTTTAAAAATTTTTATTTCTAAATACGTTTTTTTTCATTTAATTTTATAAAAAAAAGTAATGAAAAGTTATTTTTTTTATTTAAATAATGCCGCTATTACACTCCATTTTGAGAGTTAAATGACAAAGGCGATAAAGCCCTAACTTCAGAGCGAACTCAAGCTTCGCGATCGCGAGTTCGCGACTTGCTTCCGACATCTTTCTTTCTCGTGGGTTTCCGCACGAGTCGGTAGGTTGGATTTTAATTCTAGTCTAAACATTATGCAGACATCCTATTTGTTATTTAGTTCTAGTCTATATTTATTAAAATTATTAGCTTCAAGCTAGATTTACTAAATAATATTTTTGTGATTTGTAAAAGGTTTTTTTATTATTTTAGGCCAGAATGGGGCGCAGACCTGCAAGATGGTAAGTTTTAAGAAAAAATTAATTTTTATTTTAATTATTCACTTTAATATAGATAATGTAGAATATTCTTAATTGTAATAAATAATTATTAGTTAAAAAGAAGTAGGTTAAGTTTTGTTGCAACATGTTGAGCAACAACGGTTCTTATAAACAATTGCTATTGCTTTATTTTCATTTGTTTTTAATATTGTTTCAATATTGTTCCTCTTTCATTGATTTATAAATCTTTGTCTTTTCAGCTACCGCTACTGCAAAAACAAACCATACCCGAAGTCACGGTTTTGTCGTGGTGTCCCGGACCCTAAAATTCGAATCTTTGATTTAGGAAAGAAGAAGGCTTCTGTAGAAGACTTTCCATTATGTGTCCATCTAGTTTCAGATGAATACGAACAGCTTAGTTCAGAAGCATTGGAAGCAGGACGTATTTGTGCTAATAAGTATATGGTGAAGAATGCTGGTAAGGACCAGTTCCACATACGTATGAGACTTCATCCTTTCCATGTTATAAGGATCAACAAAATGTTGTCATGTGCTGGAGCTGATAGGTAATTAAAATCATTTATTATTTGTAGTTCTTCCTTTGAGTATTTATACAGTTTAATAAGAATATTAAAATAAATTAAATCTTGTTTTGGTTTTTAAAAATATTTATTAGTAAATGTAAATTAAAAAGTATTGTTTTATAATTATTTAATTTGCTCCAATAATTGTTAATTTATTACATCACTAAAATTATTAATTTAAACTTTCAGGCTCCAAACAGGAATGAGAGGTGCTTTTGGCAAACCACAAGGAACCGTAGCTCGTGTACACATTGGACAGCCGATTATGAGTATCAGATCTTCTGACCGTCATAAGGCTGCCGTTATTGAAGCTCTTCGTCGTGCCAAGTTTAAGTTCCCTGGACGTCAAAAAATCTACGTTTCCAAGAAATGGGGCTTCACAAAATATGACCGTGCTGTTTATGAGTCTCTCAAAGCTGCAGGTCGGCTTGCCCAAGATGGTTGTAATGTAAAATACTTACCAGAACATGGTCCTCTTGACAGCTGGAAGAAATTCAGGGAAACTCTTGCAACACAATAAGTGATACACTTGTCTTGAAGATTAAATAAAATTTTATTAAAAATCACAAAAAATTTCTTTTTATTACAGTAATTTTTACATACATTATTTAATTTTTTTATAAAAGATGAAGCTCTTTAAATTTAAAAGAAAAATATTAATTACAGATTTAAATATCCTTAATTATATTGGCAAATGTACATTTAAAATAATACTTACAGCATGAGATTCTGGATTTTACAATTGTAATATTACAAAGAATTTTATTAACATTTTTGTCATTTTTTTTATTTATTTTTATATTAAAGAGCATTTATAAATGTAAGTTAGTATAATACCTAATATTTACAAAAACAAGAGGCTAAGCTAATTAACACCATGCTTTTGTTTAAGTTGGCAGTCTTTAAATTTTCCTACATTAGTTGTTTTAGCATATAAACTAAAATTAATTATTAACCCTTAGAGGGCCGGAAAACACATATATGCTGAAATTTCAAAAATTCTAAATTGCCGGCCCTCTAATGGTTAATCAAAATTTTTAATTAAGGTGCATTAGCAGGTATTTTATATGTAAAATTGATACATACATATATATATGAAAGTATATTGTTCTAGAGTGGCCATTTACTGTAACTATTTTATTGCAATATTAATGCATGCAAAATGAAGCAATTATAATATATCCTCATAAAATTAACATCTTAAAGAATAAATGAATTATTATGTAATAAATAATTTTTTAATTATAAATAATTATCGGCTTCACAATTGACTTTTCCTTATTTTCGACAGTTTTTGTAAACTCCTATTTTTATATTTTTTAATCAAAGTAGTATACCCAGCATACCACTTTTTCCGTTGTTTTAAATCAAGAGTAAAAATCATCGACTCAAAAAATTAAAATATTAGATATTATGTTTTTATAAATATGTGCATACAATCGCGTTAAAATGCTTTTAAAAATGAATATCTGAAAATGAAATTATTTTAAAATTAATAATTACTTTTTGTAATTAAGTCAACATTAATATACAACTACGCATCTTAAAAAACTTTTCTTATTTACTAATTAGTATGATAGTGTTTAAAGCCTGTAGAATTTCAAACTTTTAAAACACTAACTTATTCAATTATTACATATGTACGATTAGCGATAATAAAATTGTAAAACGTCATTTATAACAAAGTTCACGATAAAAAAGACCTCCCAGCTTTAACTTTACATAAACCGTAATTTAATGGGAATGACATGCAATATCAGTTTGATTGTCATTTTCCCCATTTGGTAATTCATCATCCATATCAATGTCACATATTCTTCTAGTTGGAGTATCTAATGCTTCAGTACTAGTTGTAGCGTCCAAAAGCGGCGATAACTTTTCAGCTTCGCTGTCTTCATCCTGATTATGAGTCTGTGTTTATTTTAATAAAATTAATAATATGTATTTAGTTAAAAAGAAGCTTTAAAAAGTTTTATTATTCAGACTTTACCTCATACAAAGATGCAGGCTGCTTTTCGTTAACTAATCTTAAAGTGTCTCGTGTTCTGAGACCAGACTTATCACGTTGATGACTGCAAGATTTATTTCTCGCCGCTGGTGAACGATTATGTAAATCTTTTTGTGAACCCGAATTTTCTCCTTTAGCAAGCAGAACAGACATTCGAAATTCTGGCGTAGGACACGGTGTGCTACTTGTCCTCGGTGATGAATCGCTGTCTTTTGACAAAGCATGCTTCGAAACAGGCGTGCGTTCCGCGGATCTAAAAATGTTAATTATAAAATTAAAATATTTAATTACTTAATAAATTATCAAATATAATTTAGTAATACAATATTTATACCTGTTAAGAACTTCAGCAGCTTGTGTAGCACTTGCAGTATCTGTATCAGGGGTGTCAGGAGATTCTGGAGGAAGAACAGTTGCTCTAGGTGTGTATGGTCCATTCAAAGCTTCAATCAAGGAAACAGCTTCATATCCTGCTGGAATATTTTCGCAACTTCCCTAAAATATAATTTTTTCTTTTTTAGAACTTGTCTAGAAGTTAAAATGATTAAAGTAAAACATTATATATATATTTTACTTCTGGTAAAGGTGGGTTAGCTATAATAGAACCAGTTGACTTCTGTAAAGCTTTAATTTGAAGTAAAGCTCTAAATGGAGCTCTACAAATTGGACAGTTATTAGCTTGATATCTAAGTGAATCTGCACATCCATTGCACAGACACAAATGTCTGCAAGGTAAAATTAAAGTATCTCGAACATCACACATACAAATTACACACTCTGCTCCATTATCTTCTGTATCTTCATCACTGCCTTGTTGCTAATTTGAAGAAAGATTATAATGTTTTTAGAAACATTTCACAAAAAAAATTATATTCTACATAATTTAGTTAAATTTTTAAGTATACCTTTGAATTTTCAGTATTTTTATTTTCAATACCATAAATTTCTTGAAGTAAATAGCACAAACCATCAACATACAACTTTTGTTTAAGTGCTTTTAACACATAAGATCCATCAGAATGTTTTTCAACCACAGCTATAGTTGTATGAGATTGTTTTGGTTCATCAGAGCCTTCTTCTGCCACACAATGAATTGCAATAGGAATGATCTGTATAAAAGATTTATAATTATTTAAATATCAATAAAATTATCAATACCTGTGAAAACTACTTACTTCACGATCAGTATTATAAGATAATTCTTCTTCACTAAAAGTGGATGGATCAAATACGTGAGAAGATTGACTAAATAGCTGGTTTGCTCCTTTTTTGTAGTAATAAGTTTCTGAGTTCATTGAAGGATCTTTAGGAACATACGTTACTCCTTTTGATGTTACTTCTTCTGTACAAAAATAGTAAATAGTGATGGCACACCTTACATCACAATCAAATGTAAATTCAATGTTAAAGTGCATTGGTTTTTTGTCTGCATCTCCATCACCAAAATGTTTGACACCTGCTTGCTGGGATGGTGGTGACTTGTCTACATTCCGAACTAAACGAAGAGATTCTTTTCTAATATTCACTAAGCTTTTAAGGGTCTTTGTTGGATCATTAGCTTGAGGAGGTGGATAAGGAAACTACAAAAAAATAATAACAGTTAGTAAAAGTTATTTGTTTCATAAATAAAATTAAAATATTTATATAAATACTTACTGGTGTTGGTCGACTTCCTAAAAAATTTAAATCTGTGTTTTCCCCAAAAAGATATGCTTCTGGTTGAGGTGTATCAAATCTCTCACCTCCCATAATAAAGTGACTCCCAAAATAGTTCCCTGTTTAAGAAACAAACGTCAATTTAAACTTATGTTCTTGAATGTCACTGAAACATCTGATTTCCAATCAGCTATCAAAGTAATAAAATAAAACAAAGGTACTTACCCGATCGCGGGGGATATTTATATGCATGATTGGATACAATATCAACTTCTTCTACTCCTGCATTCTGCCGGCTTGTCAGCGATCCCATATCCCTTTAATCTCTCAAATTATTTCGGTGATCGAATATTTTGTTGATTCCCAACAATCGTTTCAGCATTTAGACATTACACTAACCTGTCAAAACAGTTTGTCACAAGGGGCATTTATCGGCTCGCGGAATGCGGAACAAAATATACGAGACCGAGACGAACGATTACACTAATCGGCAACTCCATTCCGTTCCCCAGTTTCATCAGAAGCTCTAAAAATTAAAACATTTGTCAAAATGAAAACACGTCCGCCCGGGCTTTCAACTTTTCCAAACACCTGTCACTAAACGTGAGATCATTCGAATCGACAGCAAGAGTCCGTTAATCGGCCGTAAAACCCACTAGTTTAGCTTCGTTAAGTAAAGGAAATTGAGAAAAGCATCAATTTAAAAAGCAGACTGCTTGTTGGGTTTTCCAGAAGAGGCGTTCGAATCGCGGATAATTTTCGTGGAAGGGGGAGATACTCGAGGAAGCGAAAGAACAACAGAGACGGGAATTCCGCCCCCTCTGAGCAGTAGTCGAAGCAATAGGCTTGAGTCACAGAGACTTGCGCAGTGTGCGAGTAAGCAGTAGCGAGAGACGTCTGTCAAGGATGGCAGTGCCTAAACTCTCAATTGAGTTCTCCGTGAGATGAAAAGCATTAACGGCTACCAAAGTACCAAGAAGATGTCTGTCGAATAGTGAGTCAAGACCTTCCGCTGTGTCTCCGACGCTGGACAGTAACGCGCCAAACTCACTGGCTCGATGGTTCGTACACTTCACCTTTCACTTTTATCGATGATCGCGTGATTATTGAGTGTTCTGCTTTATCTTTATTAAACGTTTTCGTGAGCACGTCCTAGATTTGCTATTGTTTGTGCTTATCTTAATTAAGCTGGAAAAAACAACGACGACGCTTTGCAGGCTCTCCGAATGATGTCAGCTATAGTGCCAGGCGCGCACAATCTCAGCGATAGCAGCAGTAACCAGAGCGTGGATCACTCGGCTGACAGGCTCAAGCTCCAGAAGAACTTACTGGCCGCGGCCAAACAGTGCCACATTCGCTTCGGGGATAAGGCCGAGCTCGCCACCGACTCGGACGCCTGCGTTGCCCAGCTCTGCTACGCTTTCGAGCAGATTTTCTCACATGGCCTCAAAACCAACCGTGGCGAGAAGCTCAACTCGGCCTTCAGGTATCTTTTCTTAATTCTCTTAAGCACGTTGTCAGCTTTAGCTAATTGGCCTTTTTAATATTTAGGCACGTTTCCGAGTTGGTCAAGTCTGGGGGTCTAAGAGGCGCGGAGTCGGAGAGTTTCTGGCCGTGCGTTCGTGAACAGCTTACTTGGCACGAGCAAGAACGTTTTGCCGTGTTACGAAAGGTCCAGACAGATCACGGCCGAGGCCGAGCCTGGCTGCGCGCGGCCTTGAACGAGCGCTCTCTTGAGCGGCATTTACACTCCATTGTTAGTCCCGAAGCTCTCGGGGCCTTCTACGAGGAGTGGGCCTTTCTCAAAGACCAGGAAAAGTCTTCTATGCTGCCTAACGTTGCAGCAGGTATGATTTTTCAAGTTTTTAACATTTAATCGTGTTATTAAGCTTTGCTTGCTTCTTACAGGTCTCACGACTATTGTCTTTGCTATAAGGATAGAGAACGAAGAGCTGGACGACGCTTCCCCCGAAAATAAACTTACGCGCAGTTTGAATTCCCATTCCGAACCAATTATTACAACAGAGCTTCCAGGTATTTATTTTCTTTAAATATTTATGCTGTGAATTTTCATTTTAAATTGACTTTGTAAATAGATCCCACGGCATCCAACGCAAAAGCGCGGAAAAAAGTACACACACATATTATATCTTTCGATGACGATGACGAGATCAATGACAAACTGACAACAAATACAATATCTGCCAGTGCACCTGCGACATGTTTGAACTCACCGAGTGCAATGACAACAAAAGATCCGTCAGCGTCTCCATCGCCGTCTTCGTCTAGATTGCAAAATCGCTCGGGAGACGATGACGTCGTTTTAGATATAAAACCCATTAATTGGGCTGAAAGGTATGAATTTTTATAGTCATTTGCATTTTATTTTGTTTTGACTAAACATTTTATGTTCAGTAGAGAAACGTTTGAAGAAGAGAGGCTTTTAACTCCACTCACAGATAATGAAAATATGGGTGGTTTAGTACCCGTATCGCCGTTAGATAATGCTCTTGATGATATGTTAGTTAGTTTACCCAGTTATTTAGAAGTAAGTTGACCAATGAATTATTTGAATAATATTATTTAAATTTAAAACAAAAGCTAACGATTATTTTAATTTATAGGACAATGAGGCGACTGAGGCGGCGGTAGAGGCTACCGAGCCGTTCATTAATGCGCACGCTGATGCAGATACGCTGGACGTAGACGGTCTTCGTGTTAGACTTTTAGCTTTAAATGAAATTTTAGAACAAGCGCGAGATGATGCTATGACGAGTAAAGTGCAATTAGCTCGATTTCAAAGACAGCATCAAAATTACTTAGAAAAACACGAATTGCAGATACAGGCACTCAATAGGTATTTTATAATTCTTGAAAAAAAGTTCAATTTTACGCGTATTACTAATCCGAAATTTATTCTTTTTAGAGAAAATGAACTTTTGCGTCAACAATTGCGAAAATACGTCACTGCAGTACAAATGCTGAAAAAAGATTCAGACGCAAATACAGTTGCTGAGGAGGAAACGTCTTTGGATTACCACAAGGAATCTCAAGAATACCAGAGTAAATTAGTTCAAGTAGCTGAAATGCATGCAGAACTAATGGAGTTCAATGCCAGATTGACAATGCAGTTAACGAATAAGTAAATACTCTTTACAAACATTTTTTTACTCGTTTTTTCATCAACTTATACAATAAAATAACTCGTAAATTTAATAGAGAAAGATTAATTAAATTGCTTCGAGCGGAATTGGAGTGCCTTCGAGGCCCGATAAATGAAGAAGACTTGCCTTCACAAGCTCCGTGTTTAATTCATATTTGGATTCCATCTGCATTTCTTACGGGTCAACCATCTGACATTCATCACGTATATCAAGTAAGGCATTAGTTTTATTTAGTTAACTCTAATGTAATTAATGTTAATAATACCTTTTTATTTTTAGATATACGTTCGCATCAGAGATACTGAATGGAATATTTACCGTCGATATGCACAATTTCACTCTTTGTACAGGGAATTAAAGAAACATGATTCTATTGTAACATCTTTTGAATTCCCTCCAAAGAAAACTCTTGGAAACAAGGTAAACAATTTAGATCATGAATGAGAATTCGTTTCTTTTCTATGTTCAAAAAATAATAAAAAATTTTTTTATTTAATAGGATGCTAAATTTGTTGAAGAAAGGAGACAAAAGTTGCAACAATGGCTAAGGCGGATTGTTAACCGCCTTTCGCATTGTTCACCGGCATTTTCATCTAGACCGTGCAAACAAACTCTTATTCAATTAATACCTTTCTTTGGGTAAGGTTCTCTATCAAGTAAAAAAAATACTAATTGAATTTCTGAATTAACTTTTAATTTTGTTTTTAACAGTGACTTTCCAAATGAGGACACTAAAAGAAATAATTCTGCCAGAAATACATACTCATCATCGCCGCAATACATGGGCTTATAATTGATATTTTAGGCAAATTGTAAATATAAAGTGGTAAATATTGTTATTGTACCTGTAAATATGTTTATGTAAACGTTGAGTTCAAGGGAGATAAGCAAAAAAATTACAGAGCAAAATAAAATATTTTCGCTTATAAAATTTAAAATTATAACTTTTTTATTTTTTTACTATATGTATGATTTATATGAATTTATACATAGATAATTAAATGTATTTTAATAGCTGTAGTTTTAAATTGAAAATTTGTTTATATCCCTTGATTAGATGACGTGTAAGTACGCGACGTTTTTGTCGCTTGAGTATTATTAATATTGAGTAATATATAATAACTTTAATAAAAGCATTAAAATTTGCAATGTTACAATGTAGAAGAGCACTATTAAAAGCTGGACTTTTATACAGGGACAAAAAAACATTGTTTGTGCGTTATTGATATTAAGGCTATTTTATCTCAGTATACCCTTTATTTTAATATTAAAAATGTTAGGATGAAAAAAGAAGTAAAACATTATATAATTTTAAAATTTTATTTATTTAAGGCGACTTGACAGTAATATAAAAAGGTACACTTTTGTCTCATTTACACGTATGATAAAAATAAAAAAGAGTGCTTATCATTAAATTCTATTGGAGCAAGTACATACAGTGTTATATCAACATAAAAAATAATACAACTGATTGCCAAGAAACAGCCGTACATCTTTAAAAAATATAGTAAATGGATGCCACTATATTTATGAAATAAAATGCGTAAGGGTCGATGAGATCGATTTTTCACAGTTAACAAAATCAAGGGTGATGTACAGACACATTCCCTTTTTGAGACATACATATATCGAATCGATGCAGCAGCAAGTTCTCTCTTAAGTCTTAAATTGGATCTGCTTAGAATTACTGTTTAATTTCTTTGCAAAACATTTGATTTGCTAGCGACTACCGTTTGATAAAAACAGAAAAACCGTTGATGTCTGTGCTTCGTGCACACGCATACAACTTAAACTTTATAATACTTGATCGATAAATTTGCAGCGAAGAGTTATTTCGATTACATTATTATTTTATTTTGGCATATGAACTGCCTTATAATTTACAATAGTTTTACAACTCGACAAACTAATTTTGATTTAGCCCTAGGACCTACCATTTATGATCGGCAAAAGTTAGCAAGTCTTATAAGTTTATTGTTTTTCTGCGCAACGTATCTAATAAAAGTTTCTAGATTTGATCTTCACAATCGTTAAGTTATTCTATGCTATTTTGATATTTACGTTTTTTGAGGAAACAAAGTTTTCTTTTTCAGTCCTAGGGTTAAACGAACTTTTTTAATTGACGATAATCATTCTGCTTTTCTGAAACCTGCTCAGATTAATTATTTTTTTTTTTTATTTCAAGATATGTCGAGAGTATACCGAAATTGTGAACACTCAATGGTTCACTCAACGATTGACAATAGCCTATACCTACATGAAAACGTAGGTACTTTCAAACTGGAAATGACAGACTAATTTTACGTTAGCTTTTTATTTTTTTTTCTTTTCTTTTTTGATATATCCAATCAACAGGTAATTTTAGCAGTCTTTACACACTTTATTCCTCGCCGTCCTTCTGGAATTTACAACAAAAGGTAACAATAATAATGTAAACACATTATGCCAATGCACGAAAGTTAACAAATGTAGTCTCGCATATTACAGCTCTTAACTGGATTATTTTGTAAAATTTTGACATTTTTCGGATAATAATAAGCCTCTATAGTATATGTAAGAAATTAAAATTTGCACAATGCTCAACTTTAATTTAAAATATAATTAAGCTGTATTATACTTTTGTAACAAATGTTTACATTAATTGTTAAATTTATTTCAATAATAAAAAGAAATTTAAATTATTTTAAAATATTTGCCCTTATACTTATAATGAATTAACTTACATATCTTAAAAAAACTCCGAAAGTAAATTAAAAACATTCACGTTTATATAAAAATGCATCGATAAACTATTAGAAAAAGCGAAACTCTAAAAGAATAGAGATTGACAAATTTTTTTTACTTTTTTGCGTTCGTTCATATATTTCCGTAAATAAATTTTATTATAATATTACAATAACATAATTTTAAAATTATCTAATTTAATATATTTGATTTCAGTAAAAATCTTACATTCTTAATAAAATATTAAATATGAAATAAAAATTTGGCAAGAATCTATCCTAAAAATTGTTCTTGAACAATAATAATACGTCACTTCGAAGTGAACAAATATCTTAAAATTAAATATAAGTACCTTGCAAGTTTTTTTCTCATAAAACCATTTACGTTCTAAAGATTAAACAAGTAATTTTGCAATATCTCGAGTTTCGTTCAGACTGCAGAATTAACCTTCGTGCAACGTGTAGCAGCACACTATGCCACTCATTAAATTTTCTACTCATAAGGCATTAAACTTTTTGAAAGTGTGCTGCATGAAAGAGAGCATAGACCAGTGCCAGGTACTTATGTGTGAACATTTTTTTCTTTAACGCTAAATATTCATGATAGTTCAAGACAGTAGTCTGCTTAGATTTGCCTTCTATTTTTGAAAAATTTCCTCCATTCTAAGAAAAAGGAGTTAAAGAAACCTGCTAAAGCTGTCCTCGACTCTATCTTTTGTTACTTGAGAAACTTACTTAAGGAGAAAAAAGTAAAAATGACTTTATAACTATGCAGTATCGCTGTAAAAAGATATTATGTAATGAAGCATTAAAAGTAAAAAAAAGGAAAAAATGAAATCCAAGTACTAAAGAATAAAGTTGGTCCATTGACGATTAAAAAACGCTCTTTCGTTGGGTCCGCCTGCCGCCGATTTGTCTCGCTGCAGTTTTGGCAAATCGGAAGTTCAAAACTTATAGAACTAGGAGAGAAAGAGGAGAACTGTGGGTATACCGTAGCAGTTTTATCGCTTACGAAATAAACATTACTTTGTGAATCGGTTTCGTCAAAAGTATCTCAATGCAGACACACGTCATTTGCACATCTTGCAGAGCATACAATATAACGTTTATTAAGGAGCAACAGGAGCGAAGTATAGATAAGTGACAATGAATGAGATTTTTTATTTTTAAACTCCCTTTAAGTGCTACAGTATTCCATTGAGCATTGTTTTTGGTTCTAGGACGTTTTGTCGAAAACCATTTGATCGACGGACTTCTTGTCGAAGAACTTTTGTCGAACGGACGTTTGGTCGAAAACCTTTTGATCGAAAACCTTTTTGTCGAATGGACATTTGATCGAAAAATTTTCGTCATTTTTGAGCAATTTTCAAAAAATTCCAGCAGGACGAAATTTTAACCAAATGAGGTCTGCTCTGACT
>UCOM01003701.1:0-16155 GCA_900474385.1 Ormyrus pomaceus | reverse complement strand
ATTATTAGAACATTGCATTTCTTTCATTATAAATATTAACGAAGAATAAATTACTCCAGAGATGTGTAATTTTTCTACACAGAATAATACAAATTTAAATCATGATCTATTAAATATTTCATGCAAATGCAGATAAAGTTCACCTTAATGTCAAAATCGCCCGAGTTTCACCCGAATTTAGGGGTAATTTTTGACCAAAATTTTTCTGCGTGTAGAAAATCGGTTGAGGATAGAGAAAAGCTAAATAAAATCCTACCAGTGCCATAACACATCAAGGATTATCCATCGCACGAATTTAATTGGGAAAACACGTTAATTTTAGATAGAGAAAGTAACAGAGAAAAAAGACGCGCGATAGAAATGATATATAATATTAATTTGATTGATAGTGCAATTAACCCTTAGAGAAAATTGAGGTTTTTTAGTTTTTAATTCCTTACCTGCGGGGTGATTAATTTTACTACTTATTTACAATCAAGGGTAGAATTAATAACAATTAACAAAAATATTTCTTCCTCGATGAATTCCGCCCCCGTCAACTCCAAAATCGAGGCCTGTCAGCGTGGTGCTACTCCTGAAAATAAAGGCTTTTGGGAATAGGTTGGGTGACACAGAAAACTAACGAAAAATAAATCAACGAAATAATAGGTTTTTAAGCGTTTAATTTTGCGTGTCAGTCGATCGAAATTCCGTGTATTCGCTGATTCATTTGAACGATGGTTTTTCTCCATCGCAAGTAGACAATTTAATTGACTCTGTTTAATCGCAGTGTATGTTTATCCACTCTCTAAACCTCTAAATCAAACCAAATACAGACAAAAGTTATCAACAAACGATTTTATCGGCCCTCGAGTCCATCGAACTCAACGATTCTTCATCCCCTCTGTCATCGTCGCACTTACAGGCGCTTAGGCAAACCGAAGCAGTCCGCTATCGACCTTTGATTTACTCGGCTCTCAGGCTGGACCTCCTCCAAAAATGCCGTCGCCGCCTTTTTCGCGTACTTTCGCCTCGCATCGATCAGGCCCGGCTTGCCATTATGCCAATGAGACGAGCCGCTTAATTGCGTCCGAGAGAGAGTGCGGCGGCGTCGCCGACGACTTGATCGATTTATATCTTCTGCGGCCGTTTGTCTCTGCGGGCCGGACTTCGCTTTGACTCGCGCGGCGTTCGGGTCGCCCCGACGAATTGCCGCGGCGAGCGCGGTTCCGTCCGATGGTTATCGCGCGATGAGAGGAATCCCTTTCGACGCGGCGGCCGAATTCACGGGCGGATTCTGAATGGAATGCTGAGGAGGCGAGCTTTTGGGGAAATTTTCGAGGTTTTAAACATTTGTACGGGGTAGGATCGTTTGAGTGTGACTGTCGGAAGTGTGAAGATTTTAAGTCGCAAAAGACCACTGGTTGATCGAAACTGTTGAATTTACCAAAATTCAATCGACGTTATTTATCTTTATTTTAGTTGTTGCTTCTAAGAGCCTCATAGAGTTTGAAAAGTCTAGCGATACTATGTTTCGAGAAATGAATGAATAATAATCGGCTTTGTGCTGTGTTGTCGCCGAATTATGTTTTAGGACTAGAATCTTTGGCCAGTCAGTTTCTTGGCATACAGTTCTAATGAGCGGACATACTTGAATTACTGTGCCGTAAAATAATGAAATTAGTAAAATAATTAGTCTCGTTTAAATTATTCATTAATCTATTTCCTATAGTACTAATAGAAACATCTAAAATAAGCAGAAGTAACCAGTAGTTCCAGCTTAAGTATTCATCAATCTTCTGGTCTGTATAGTAGTGCCACGTTTCTTATTAAACAAATTTGATTACACCGATAAAGGCTAAAGGATTCCAACATATCAGTCAACGAAAATGTATCAACGGCTGCGCAAACTAAACCTAATTGCGAAATTCTTTCGGCTCTCTCGTCAGAATTGCGCGCTCCGAAGCTTCGCGCTTCCGCGTACGACTTCAAAAATATTGCCGACTCGCGGCGCATTAGAACCGCAACATTAACCGAGTCGGCGACCGATCCGTTAATTCAACGGTAGAATTACACCGAAGTAAACAGGCAGGGAGAAAAAAAAGGGCGGTGCTTACACTAATGGCTCGCAAGGCAAAATAGACTCGCTCTTAATCATTTCGACTTAATTAACTCCCTCGGAGAGCGGCGGCGGCAGTCGGAGAAAGCAGCTCGAGGAGCGGCAGCGGCGGCGGCGGCGGCGGTGCATTGAGAGCAGAATCTACGAGACGGCCGAGTCCGCAGTGGTCAAATTGAATCGAACGGAAATTGCATGTATTTGTTTAATGCTAAGCTTGCGCTATTCAATGCCCCGCCGAGTATAAACAATCAAGCCCAATGCTGCGGTTTAATTAACTTTGGGATTAATTATTAGATTACGGAGGTTGTGGAGTAATTCGGTTATTGATACTTGCGTCATTATTGATGAGCGGATGATGACAGGGGTTTGGATTCTGTTAAAATTTTGTGATTTGCCGTTTAAGGAGAATAATTTTGGCTGCATGAAAGTCTATCGATTTGTAGTATGAAAATTTGACAGAAATGTTCTTCAAAGTTTAAGCTTTCAATCCGTTTTAAGAGAATTTTAGATCAGACCAAATTATTGGAAAAATTGAGCTTCTTTAGATTCACTGTGGAAATAATGAACTTAACGCTTAGTAATATGTAAAATATAAAAAAATTAATTCTTAAAAAATTCGTGTATGAAATAAGAGATTTTTTAGAATATATAACAAGATTATTCTAAATAAACTTGAACGGTATAACTCAATGTGTATTCCTTCGGACCATAGTTGAGTTTCAACTTGATATAGTCCCATACATCCAGATTTTCAAACAAGTTATTGAAGTAGAATATGCAAAAGTAACAATATCCTTCATAGTAACGAACTGTTCCATTATTTTAAATGTAGATTATACAAATATTAAAATTAACTTAATTACACTTGTACCGTCCACTTTTGCACCTACCTAACCCTCTTAAATATATTCTCTATCAAAACAATGAATCGCCATTGAACGGCGAGGAACAAAATCATCCCCCGTCTGCCCTCCCTTCTGAATACCTCTTCTCATCCGAAATCTGACTACCAAATGTCAGCGCGGGCCAACGAAGCGCCGGTCGCCGTGACTTGGCGCCCAATTCCCCTCGCTCCGTCCGCGTGCAAGAAGCAAAAGCAGAGCTTCGCGCACCTCTAACAATAAGTCGCAGCCCCGAATACATACGCATACATCCGTCGGCATTGAAATTCGCCGCGGCGGCGACGAGGAGAGAGAAAAGTGGCCGCGCTGCCGAGGCAGATAACCAGCGGCGGACTTTATAACACCGCCCGGATTGTCCCGGCGACGTGTATATTCGCGCGCTGAGAGAGAGAAAGGGACCGCGAGGTTATTTCGCAGGCCGGATTAGGGATCCGGAGCCGATGTTTGCTCTTCCCGGAGAGCTGACAGAGAGCCGAGATTAATCGCGGCTCGCGGGAAAAATTAGGCAGCCGCCGCCTGATCGAGGCGCTGCTTTTCATTGTTCGGGCTGCTTTTCTTCGGGCTACGGAGCGGTTGTTGCTTCCTCGCGGTCCGCGGGACTGAGACGATCCTCGGGAGAAAGTTCGACTTGAGATAATACTGCCGGATGAGTTCCTTAACCTTTAAACTTTCTGGGGAACGCGGGTCTGTAAAGTTTTCTGACAACGGAGACGGCAGGTGATAAAAGGAGTCGATTTGGGTGAATAAATCGAATAAGGGGGAGAGAAGTTTGAAGCCGAAGTTTGGATCTGTTTTACAGTTGCGCGAGCAACATGTGGTCGAGGAGTGTTATTGTGCCGGGAGAGCAAGTTGCTTTTGAATTTTCTGAAGTGCGGATGGGCTCGTCGATTGAATTGTTTAATTTCCGTTCGAGAGCGAACGTTTTTTGAAAACTAAAATCTTTTAATGGCTGTGAATTGTGAAACTATTTTTGTATGGTAGTTAACTCAATTCTACATTCTATTCTTCTCTGCAGAAAATTGGAATTTTTTAATGCCAAATAATGCTTTTTGAACAGCTTTTCAATTGTCGGAAAATTGTCAATCCCCAACATTTACCCCACAACGCTTACCAACAATTCGTAATTCGTCAGTCTATAATAAAGTATTTTTCCAGCGTCGACAATAACCCAATCAATCAGTTTTTCGTATTGCAAATCCGCTTCCGGCGAGAGCAGATTAAAAAAATCGCGGCACGCGCCTTTTGAAAGGCTAAATGCAAAAAGCGCCACAAAGAGAGAGACAGAGAGAAAAGTACAAACGCATTGCAAAATTCGTCGGCCGGCCAATAAAATCGAAACGCAACACGCAGGTAGGCCAGATTTTTCTTTTTTCTTTTTTTTTTTCCAAACGCCGAAGCGTTTCAATCGTCCACTCGGCCATAACGTGTCCGAAAATTAATTTTCCACGTCCCGCCGCCGCTGCCTGGGAAAGAGTCGCGCGGATTGGACGGTCAATATTTCTCGTGCAAACTCGCCTTGACAGCGATATTTTTCTTCATCCGATGCCCCCCCCCCCCGTCTGGCTGCTCTCTTTTTTCATTCGATGCGCGCGGAAGAAAATCAGGTTATACAAATACGCGAGCTTAATTATGACGGACGTCGGACACCGGACTCTTTATTTGCACCTCTCGTCGCTGCAGGTCTTTGCGAGGTGGACAGTTTGCGCGTTGAGTTAGAGCCGCGCGTTTTCAATGTTTTAATTACCGAGGACGAGTGTTTTCTCGGGTGTCGGGATAATTTTTAATGCCTCGAGAGTTCTTAGCTTTGATTGGTCAAAGAGTGGCACTGCGTTTTGTCAAAGACAATTTAAACTCCCGGATGGAACGTCTTTTTGAGCCGATGTTTCAACTTTTTCCACCTTTGAGTCATCAAGCTCAGTTTACCTTTATGAATTTCTGCAAAAAAAGGAAGGGAAAATTCTACTTACTTTTTAAATTACTTTTTAAACATTTTCTAATCCCATTTTTTTTTTTTTATTTTAATATTTACAATACAGTAGTGAAGCTATTAAAAGTCTCTTCATATAGTCTTACTTTGGACATCGCTATAATTTCACATGGCTGTCAATTATTTACATATAACTTGTACAGCGAACCTGTGTGCAGCTTCTCCAAATCGTGCCACTTGTCAGTCAAAACAGATACGCCAAAAAAAATGTCCTGCCCTATTCATCAGCATCATAAAGTATGCATCGCTCCCGAAAATTCTCGCTTAGCCAAAGCGAGAAAAAAAAACACAGGCCGCTCATCTGTACATCCTGGTTAGAGAGCAAAGAGTCTCAAGCGGCAAAGTTTTCCTCTGGGGGGAGAGGACCGGAGGAGGCATTCCCTCTTTGCTCCTCACTCGGCATCATTCGAAGGAACTTGGCGATTTTCGAAGTTAATAAATCTCCTCCTTACTTTTACGTCCCGCCTCGCCGAGACGAGATGGAGTGGCAAACTTTTTTTACGCCCCGCGCGCGAGAAACATTTTCGAGCCACTCCGAAAAAGTTTCTCTCGCCCGTCCTCTTCCCCGTCCCCCCTTCCCCCTCGCGCTCTATAACCTCTTGCTGCCGTGTAAACGCGCTGTACGCCGGGCAAAAAACTTGGGGGCTCTTTCGTCCCGCGGCGCGACGCTCGGACGACATTATAAGGACGGGGACGGACAAAGACGCGGGACGGGGGAGAGAGGCGGGGGAGTACTTAAGAAAATTCTTCGGGGAAGTTCATTTGACGGGGATTTTCTGATGGTGTATCGATAGGTTTAACTTCTTTCTGGGGGTAAATATCGACTTTCATGTCGAATTAATTGAATGAAACTTGAACTCCCGGGCTTAAAATGGAGTAATAATGGAACGAAGCCCTTTTAATTATTAATAATCATTTTTCAGTGCTGTCAGTTTTTAATAAAAATATTTTCTGCGTAAAAAGACGATACAAATAAGGAGTCGAACAAAACCTCCCGAAAAACCGCTCACCGATCTCTTCCCGACAAATTTCCGCTAAATCTTCAGCCCGACAAATCCCCTCCGCCGAATTCTCAGCCACGTTTATTTATAGGCACAAATCACTCGGCTCGAGTGCCCCGAGAGCCGATGCTCCGCGCGATTCGCCGATGTTTAATGCAGGCGGCGACGCGAGGCGACACCACTCCGCAGGCCTCCGCAGCCGCCGCGCAATTCGCCGATGAATAAGTTAGCGCTTCTTGAAATCATGATGGATTCGGTTAGCGAGGCACGGAGCCCTCGTAAAATCGTCGCAGCTGGACTCGCCGAGCTGCCAATGACTTTTTAATAGCGAAGAACAAGCCCGCACTTATTCCGCCGGCCGGGACGCGGGGGCTCTATAAAAATCTTTTACGAGGCTGCCAAGCGGCTTTTGAGGGAGAGATCTTTGCGCATTGACAGCGGTGAAAGATGGCCGCGGGAATACCGGTTGCTGCTTCGTACAACATTGCCGCGTGTCTCTTTTTATTAGTTCGGAAGAAAGGATTTTTTTTTTAGTCCATTTTAAACGAGCTTTTTAATTCTTTCTATTTATTATTATAAGTTTAAGAATAAGCCATTGGGGAATAATTCTTTCGCTGACATCCGGTCCTTAAATTAGTTCAATTCAATTTCTCTATTGTCCCCTTACCATTTATAGAAGCACTTCTAGTTTACATGGACACAGCCATTTACAAGATGGAACGACTACAACGGCCTTAGCTTATAGTATTAGATGGACTGAAATAGTCGGTCAGCCGTTCGATGTTGAGTTCTTTTACGTTATAAAGAAATAAGCGCTGGCCAGGAATATTAATGAAACTGACTGAATTGTAGGGGAAAGAATAATGCGGATAATTAGAATATTTCAGGAGATGGGAAAAAGGTATAAAATTCAGTAACCTAATTATTTCTAATGTATTTTAGTATTTCTTTTAGCCGCGATAAAAATTAAATCTTTTGTATAATTATTCATTGACCTACATTTTTAATCAGTTGGAAAAAAAATTCATCACTTTCTAAGAGAGAAATGCAAGTGTTTAAACTTGGGGCTTGAAAATAGATATTAAAGTAATAAGTGATTTTTAAAGGAAAAAAGCAGATTCTATCTTTCATAGATTTTCGTAGGTTATAGTTACATTAATACGCAGGTATTAAGGTGAGACAATAAATTATAAGAGTTACACCACTCAACTTTTGTAGTGCTTCCCGCCCGAGACTGAAGGGAAAGCGTAGGTAAAATCGATATTTAATAAGCGGTTATAAACCATCTTAGAAAGTCCGACGCCCAATAAAATAACGCATAGAATCCTGCCCATTTTTTACTCCGATCCCGGGATATCATTACTCCCAGCGCCGACTGTATCCGTTGACAAAATTTCGACACCGCCGTAATTGCAGCTCCGACGGGGATTGACAAAAAAAAAAGAACGACTGACCCGGAAAGGAGGTAGAAACTCGCGGGAAACGAAGACGGCCGATCGCCGTTGTTGCCATGCACAAGTGTGCGAGTGTTTTTTACGAGCGGCGAGTCGTAAAATCGCAATTTCATCCGCTCGCGAGAGTTGATTAGGCGATTTCGCGATGGGAGAATTTTGAATACGCGGGCAGACGTGCCGAGGCTCCATTTGGAAAATTGTCGGTAAGCTCGGCTTGATGTGCGTTCGGTTTAGCGGTCGAGTGATTGTTGCGGCCTACGTGATTGTGCGGAATTTTGCAATTTCTATATAGAAATTTTGGATTAAATTAATCATTTTTAAAACTGCCGGCACAAGTGAAAATCGACCGCTTAAAAGACAAATAATAGCTTTGGCAACTATTGGAAAATAATTTATATAATTTTTATAAAGATTTTAAACAAATTTTGTTCTGATTCTATAAAATTTGTATAAAATTTGCATATAAAATATAAAAAATATGAGCTCTTCCAATCGGTTGTTAATTTTTTCACGATAGGTGTAAAAGCTTAGAATGCGACACCAAGCGGAATTAATTTTATTTTTCACGAGTGGCGCTTGGTGGCGCATCCTAACCTTTTACACCTCTCGTGACAAGATTAGCAACCGGTGACTATTGGAAGAGCTCACATTTTTATATTTTTATATGCAAATTTTATACAAATTGTATAGAATCAAATCTTTACAAAACTTGTTTAAAATCTTTATAAAAATCATATAAATTATTTGGAAAAATTTATAAACAAACCTATAAAAATAACAGCGAAAGCCGTTCACCGGCAAAGTCTCGCGAACAAATCATAAAGAGCACGAAATCGTTAAAAATAAATAAGCCAATCATCCGTCCGCCAGCTACGAAAAAGAGCTTCCATATACCCGGCTCTGTTTTTTTCCTCCTTATCCTCATGTTCCGGGCTCGCGCCTGGCTTCCGCTTTAGCATGTTGCAGGGGCATCATAAAGCCGCCGGTTATAATATATTGGATCAGCTTACCGCTCCCGACCTTATCCCTCTTTCCCGTCGGCACGTCACGGCAAGCTCTGCCCACCGACTTCCCGCCGGCGGATGAAAAAGCGCCGTTAAGACACTCTATACACTCTCTCTCTTCTGCGCCGAAGGGACTGCTGCCCGGCTGATTTTTATGGGGACTTTGCTTGCGCGGAGGTGACGAGTGGCTTTTTAGCGCGGCGATTGGGATGAATTTATAAAGCGAATGCGGAGTGGAGGTTAGTTAGCCGGCGAGGATTGAAATATTCATTTGGAATCTGGTTCATTTATGTATTTCAGACAGATGCATATTAATGCGAGTCCTCAGTGCTTCATAGAAGAAGGTTGAGATTACTAACGTGGTAGTCAAATATGCAGAAGCTAATTGTTTTTCTTTCTTTTATTACAGTTCTGTTGTTGTAAATATATTGTCCTTTTTCAGGTAAAATAATTGCAAACGACCCTCATTAAATCCTGCGACATGTTACAAACTACGCAACGTTCGCATGAACCATTGCAACCCCTGTAATTGCCATCCCAGCAAGAAACCAGCCGCGACCACACGATACATCTCCGAAGTAGCTCCTCGTCTCGTCTTTTAATATTTGGCTAAACAGCGCCAACGATCCTCGTACCTCATCCTCTCTCCCAATTACCACAACGGCTCTTACGCAAGGCCCATACAGCAAAGGAGAAAAAAAAAGCAGGCGTCCCGCAAGAAACGCGGAAAAGAACCGCGGCGTCGGCCGCTTTCACCGCCTGGCGTTCGAATCTCCGCGTGCCAGGGGCATTATCATCGGGCGGCGATCTGTGCGCCGCGCGCGCCGTAAAACTGCCCCGTCTATTAAACGCTAACTTTTTTTTTGCGCGCGGAGCAGTCCGCCGCTTAAAAGGTCGCCTAATTGCGGCTCTGAATTACGGGCGCGCGCGGAGCGCCTGATTGGTAGACGGGACTCGTGCGCCGCGTACGTTTTCTCGCCGGAGCGCACTGACTTTTACTAATTACGCTGACGTGCCGAGGCTCTCTCTCTCTCTCTCTCTCTCTCTCGCTTTACGCTGTCTCTTTCTCCTTCTTGCCTCTGTTCTGGCCCCTCCTTTCGTGCCGCCGCCGAGGAGAGACTTGCGGGGATCGCGCTTTATCCCTTTTTTCGCTCTCCATTCGTTTCGGTTTGTTATTCGGGATGAATAGGGGAAGGATTTTTGACCGGGTTTCGGTGGCTTTTATTTCGATTGTTTTTACGGCTTTCGTTTACATCTTGCAATTAATACGGTATTCTTGTTTATTCGCTTGAAAACATTTACGAGTTATTCGAAGGATATTCTAATGATTTTTCGACAACTTCTCGGATTGTTTTTAAATAAATTTTAATTTGCACTCGGCTAATTGTTCAATTATCTTTATTTATAAAAATCCTGAGTGTACAAGAGATGCAGCTACAAAAAACGCAACTCTGCGTTATATTTTGAATAAATAATCGATTTCACTCCGTGGAATCCGAATAATATACCCCAATTTCAGAATTGGAATGTCTGACTGCACCAATATCGTACTACTGCTGGGTAAAAATTCAAATACCGTAAAATCTTCCACTTTCCAAATTGCAAGCATCCACGAAACTTTCAATAAACCCAAAAACCGAAATCCGAACAGCGAAACGCGCGGGAAATCTCTCCGATTTTTCCTTCCCAAAACTGCTCTCCCGCGCCGCGCGCAAAAAAGCCTCTATAGCCTCCTTCCGCACCTCTCGACTAAAAAAAAAAAAGAAAAAATCCAATAGCTCGCGCACGAGTCGGGCTTCCTCGGCTCGTCCTCCCTTTGCCTTCTTTTTTCGCGGCCCGCAGCGCCGCGGGGTGCCGCCGGCGCGGGCGGCGTGTCGCGCTCGTTTGTCCCCCCCCCCATCCCGGACAGATAGGCGGCCCCGCGCGAGGCGACGATGAGAGAGAGAGAGAGAGAGAGAGAGCTGAGAGGCCAAAGATGCGGAGCGCGGATTGCGAGTCCCTTTGCACGCGAGCGAGATAGACTCGCGCTTTTTACGGGCCGCGAGACTCGCTTTGTGTACGTTGCCTCTTCGAATTTCTCTGCTCTTTGTTATCCGCGGCTGCGCTTGTGTGTTTTTGTTGTCGCGCGGGGAGCTTCGTGCCTCGCCTCGACGGATGTGGGGGCTAATTTTTGCGGAGATTAGATGCGCTTTGATTCGAAACGGGGGCTTTGGGAACAGATGGGAGAGGTCTGTTTTTTGACGCTGCCGGGCCGGGAACGAAGATTAGAGGGATTTTACTTCAATGGTGCTTGAGGGTAGTAATTGTTTTTTCGAGGGTTTACCCGATAATTATGCTAATTAATATTCATCAAGAATTCCGTGATTTTCTCCTAGCGTTGCAGCGAACAAGCAAAGATTTTTTTTAACGCGCAACTTTCGTTCAGATCATTTTTCGCAACTCGATCCCCGAACGAAGTTAGCACTTGAAGTGAATCTAAAAAAATATCGTATAGTTCACAAAAATAAAAAAAAAACCCCCGCACCTCCATTCGACTTTCGAAAACGAATTAAAATATAAACGCCCATCCACAACCATCGATTCTCAAACTCGACTCCTAATGAAAATAAAAAAGCGAACGAAATTGAATCTTCCGATGCAAACAATTCCCGTTTAACGGCCTCGCTCGCTGACGATCACCGGCGCGAGCCCATTTTCCGCTCCCCCAATTCCGTCCGGCGCTTCGTTTTCATTTACAAGCGATTCGGGAATATTAGGACACGCGCCGTTTTACAGCCGGGCTCGCAGCTCCGAAGAAGCCGCTTCAAGATTTAGCACCCCGACGGGGGTGGGAGGGGGACGAAGACACGCTCTCTCGGGGAAACCGTAAAAGTGATTTTATTGTCTGCGTCGCCCGGCGCACCTACTCCTTCGCCCGATGCGAGAGCGTATCGAATTTCACGCGGGGCGATCCTAAGCGTTCCTACGGGCCGGCCGGAGTTTTTCCAGGAAAGTTTGGCGTCGGCGACGTGGCCCCTTTTTCCGACGAAGAGGGGATGCTTGCGGGAGCGGGCCGCGAGGTGATTGGGGTTTTTTTAATTATTTAGAGTGGTAAATTGATACTGGCTGTATTATATTAGGATCTAATTACGCTGTAATGAAATAGCTGATCGATCAATTGCATTTTGTTCTGTTTTCTGATTAGAGAACGATTTATTATGCCAATGTTTTTTTTTTATGCTGAAAGTTTTAAAAAGCGTCAGAGCCACATTAGCTTGTGTTTAATTGTGTTAAATGAGTAATAAGTTAGCAGTACTAAAGGATTTTTAGTACTGCTAACTTATTACTCATTGAAAATACGACTATTACTAATTATTTTTTTCCACCGTTCTGCTTAAAAACCTAACCAGATCAACTTTTATTTTTCCTCAAAATCGGCCCGAGATAAACTTTTCCCGACCAAAGTTCAACTCCCCTCTTCCCCGCCTCCCCTCGCGCTTCACAAACCCCCTCGACAAAACAAAACCCCGCGCGGCGGCGCAAACGAAAACAGCGCGACTCGCGCGAGTAATTAAGTTCTTTCGCGGAAGGCGCAAGAGTAAGAAGCAGCGGAGCGCCGGTCTCTCTCGCGGTGGCAGTAGCCTCCGTGCGCTCCGGCCGCGCGCGGCCCCTTGAAATATTTTACTATAATTCTCGCGGTCGCGGCGCGAAACGAGCCCCACCGCCGCCACGCGGCGGCAGCGGCGGGACGCGCGAGAATTTACAACGCGGAAAGTTACTTCCACTGCAATCCTTGTAAAACTCGCGACTTTACGAGCCGAGCCCACGAGAGACCTACATTCTAAGCGGAGGAAGAGAGAAGGAAGGAGAGAGAGAGAGGGAGAGAGGCAAGGAGGACGGGAATAGAGCCGATTGATTGGCTGAATTATTGAATTCGGCAGTGAGCACTTTGAGCGCGGGGTATTATTAGAGGCTGATGGTTTGGATTGTGAGTTTTAGGAACATTGCGGTGTGGAATGCAAGTGTTTAAGTGAATTTTGCATCATTATCTTTGTTCTTATATTATTGAGCACAAGATCTTCCTAAAATTCACGTTAACGGGGAGCACTAAATTCAAACGGCGCTCTTGGCATTCCGTTAAAGCCGAGTTAAAACTTAAAAAGGAGAGTAAAAGGAGCGAGAGAAAGTTTTTGAGGAACATCACTGCGCGGAAATAACAATACGTCGTAGAAATCGAATCTCGCTTCCGCGCTAAGAGTAACGTTAGCATCGATACACCGGCAAGTTTTCTTCTTTTTTTTCGCGGAATTTTCAAGCGGCGTAACGACGGGGAAAGTACAAAGAAGCAAAGACTATCAAGAATATAAGAAGGAAAGTTTTTTATCCATTAGGATTGCGCGCGCGGCGAGGAAAAAAAGGATCTTAACTACTTTAGAAACTGCCCGGGCTCCTCTGCATTATCAAACAGCGGAGAAAGTATATAATGTCTTTGCGCAACTTCATTATTTATTTACCCTCGTGTAAGCAAGCCCGTAATGAAAATCATCGGCGAGCCATAAGCGAGACTTTTCTCTCCTTTTCCCGGCATTCGGATCCTTGTATATATTAGAGCTCTAAATCAGTCGGATTTTCCGTCCGAAATTTTGCAGCTAAAAGCGCCGCCGCCGCGGAAGCTAAACAAACAGCTTTTAATCATGGCGCTGGTTTCTAGGTGCGGTCAGGTGGGAGAGGCATCGTTTTTAATTACGGCGACGCGCGGACGACTAAGTGACTCGCGCTTGTGTTTACACCGCAACCTCGTCACATCTCGGCGAATGAGCTCTCGCGCAAATACACAGACCCTCCCCCCCTCCGACGTATTGCGACGAAGCTCTGTAAATTGTTTCTTTAGTTTCATTAGACGCGCGAGGGAAGGGAGAGACTCGCTGTTGTGGTCCCTGCTTTTTGGTTATTAGAGCCTTTCGCGAGGCTCGGCGGCGGCTCGGCTAATTATTCTCTTTCGCGCGAATGGACCGAGGATTTACGCGAATTTTTATTCCTTATAGGCGCGTTATGCGGAAGGCGTTGCGGCTGGACATTTTTATCTTCGCTTCTTATTTATAGTTATTGTTTAATGAAAGTAAGAGAAACGCAAGCATGAAATGTGATACGGCGAACTCTATAATTTGTGATTAGAAACAACATTTTCGCGATTATTTACGATCTAAATAAAAATGTTTATAGAAATGATTTACACACTTAACGACGGCAGTAAAAACTTTCGATAGTTTGCGCATGTAATTGCATATTTCACTTCCCCGCGCAATATATATCACTCTCGAGAACATAAATTACGCCGGTGTTCGCAAGTAGATTTGCACGTTAACTTTTAAATTTTTCATCGATCCTTCTGATAAAGCGAAGAACAGATGTTCTTAAACACGCAATTGAATTTGACCTCCTTCCTCAAAAAAAACGTTTAAACAAGCAGAAAGGATTTTCTTTTAAACTCGACAAGCGACACAATCCTCGGAAATTTGTCTTGCGCAGATTTCCAATTTGCGTAAAATTAATCAATAGATTAAAATAGCCATTAAACCGACAATTTGCGCTTGTTTGTATTGAGCTATAATAGGTGCGCAAGCAAAATAAAATACGGAAAGGAAAACTAATTTCATTAGTCCTGTTTTTTCGGGAAGTAGAAAACTTTGGAGAGTGACTTTAACCCCATTTTTAAACCAGAAGTAATTAGATGTAGTCATATATGCACATTAAATTGCCTTTATACGATCCTAAGACTATCCATACAGAATCATATAAACCTTTATTTATACACGATTTTGTATAAATCACTTTTACCTGGTCATAAAAGACGCGAGTTTTAAAAATAAACGCAGTTTGCCAGTGCAATAAAGTTTACACGCATTAACCAAACTTTCCTATTCCCGCAAAACACCATAAAGTTGAAAATCTCGCTCGATCCTTCAAAATCCAAAATTAGTTCGCAACAAAGCCCGCCTCCGCGCGCGCGAACATCTCGTCTAATACAATATTTTCCCGGCGCTCAATTATAGATGATGTTTACGACGGCGCGGGCGGAATGGAAAGCTCTCCCGGAGGTTGAAAAATTTAGGTGCTCGCAGCTCTCCGAAAAGCAATGAACCGCGCCGCCCGTATTTGCGCTCTTAATTAATGTTACCGGGAAAAATCTTTCGCGATGTTTAACCGGGTGGGTAATTGTAGGGTAGATTTTTCACTTATTCATGTAATGGCGGTAACACAATGGTGACGACAACTTGGCTTCTGGAAAGTTTCATGCTTGCATGAATCAAGTTTCACATTGTGTGTAAAGTTCAAACTTGTTACTTACGGTGTATTAAAATTATAATATCTCATTATATTACTTTTAAGTACTGCGCCGTAAGTACGCTTATTATGTTAAAACGTCTAAATTTTATAACTCATTCATTATTTTGCATTATAACTTTGCTATCTAAATATGTGCAAGCATAAGAACTTTGTTAGGGACCCAAATTTTATGTAAAATTACATTTACAACAATAATAACCCAAATGATATTGTAGAAAAATGACTGATTAGCAGCTAAAATCTCCTATTTTTCAGCAAAAAGCTCAATTTTAACCCAGAAATTAACAAGAAAGTGCGATCACCGCTTTTCACCACGTCACAGCACGTCGCGCGATAAAGACCTTCAGAATCATGACGATCAAAGCCCACCTCTTCACTTCTCAATGCCCACTTTCCCGCCCACCTCTCGAGTCCTCACATCACAGGCAGTTTTTGCCATTCCCGGCTTGATTGCCCGACACAGCGGGCCGTAAACTTATCATAAACTTTGCATTCCCGAGGCCGCAGCATGCAGCGGCAGCTTTACGAGAGAGGAAGAGAGAGAGAGAGAGAGAGCTTTGGCAGTAATCATCGCGCGCCTTACGAAGCTCTCTGTCTCCCCACGTACGCCTTATTGCCTCTCGAGGCGGTAACGACGATGTCGTCGCCGCTCGTAAAAAGCCGCGGCGGCGGCTAACGGTGCGAGGTTCATCTTCTGGCGGCCGAGAGTCGATGCCGCCTAACGAGCCACGTAATTTATTGCTCGCGCCGCGCGGCGCTGATGTAAGGCGTCGCGAGCACAGCACACTTGATTAGGTTTTATCTCGCGGCTGCACTTTGCGCCGCGCGCGCGCGCGAGGCGAAGCGTTACTTCTTAATGGAAATCCATCGCAATTTTTCGTTTATTGCGAGCGTCGTCAAAGGAGAGGGTTAGGCGCGACAAGGCGGCCGCGAGATCGTTGCGAGCGAGGTTCTTATTAGGGAGGGAGATGATGTAATATGGCAGGGCTGAGGAGCGCGAGGTTAAGGGAGCTTGGATGTTTTTAGTATGCGGGGGTGGATGCACGTTGTTTTATCATGTCTCACATAGCGTTATTGTCAAAAATGGTCTTGATTAAAAAGTTTTAATTTCGACCCTGTTGCTGCCTTTCTCGAGAACTGTTTACAAGTAATTTTCAAAATTTTAACTTTTTTTTTTATTAAGTGACTAATGCTCGTTTATAATATTCTACTAACCAAAATAAGACTAATGATCTTTCTGAGCTAATACTTTTGATAAGTTCTCATCTCTCCTCAATCTGTGAGGCGTTCTAATATTTTAGACTCTTAAGGGGTTAGGTACACTTAGAATTTCTTTTCGCGCAAATTGCTTTCCACGAGGCTTCCGTTGATGAAGAAGGTGG
>UCOM01003700.1:0-16174 GCA_900474385.1 Ormyrus pomaceus | reverse complement strand
CAAACTAAATCTGCCCCAATTTTGAGCATCATATTCATATTCAGCATTTCAAAATACATAGGAATGCGCTTTTATTTTTACGATTTTTTTTACGATTTTTATGGGTTTTTTATGGTTTTCACCATGATAATTCAATTTGCGCCAATTTTGAGTATGATATTCGTATTCGGCGCATCAAAATACATAGGAATACGCTTTTATTTGGTTAATTTTTCCAGTACCCTTTTCGGAAGTACATCCATCTGATTTTAAGAATTTGGTACACAGTTTGGCTTAAATTTTTTTTTTTTGTAGACAGGCTCTCAGTTCTCAGGGTGGCGCTACTTGTCTACAGTCATGAACTGTGAGCGTAGACTTTTGTAAAACCAACCCGCCCGTGGATGTTGTGATGCGATGCCAAGTTCAAGTAATCGCTCTGGAGGATTGGTCAATGCATGTCGTTGATGGGCAGTATCAAATTTAGAAAATCTAAGAAAGAGCTGACTTAATTTCCTAACAAGAGTTAGTGAATTCGAAAGTAATCGTGAACGATTATCAGTTGATTTAGTGCTATAAACTCTAAGTGATACAAATTTTGATGGTAACAACGGTACACCTTGTTAACCTACAAATTACATTTAGCAATATTAGCAAAATAAATTTGCAAGTGTATCGTTTTAAATCAAACAAACAGCAAAATGGGGCGGCGTTCAATAAATACCACAAAAAGTGGGAAGTATATGAATCCGACGGATCAGGCTCGCAAAGAAGCTCGCAAAAAGGAACTAAAAAAGAACAAGAAACAACGGCAACTTGTACGAGCGGCAGTTTTAAAGGGTAAAGATCCGAGCCAAATCATTGAGGAAATGGAAAAGATTGATCAAATGGAGTATAATGTTATGCAGCCTCCTCCACTTAACGAAAAAGTATTGAAAGACAAACGAAAAAAGTTGAAAGAAACTCTAGACAGAGTTTTAAAGATGTATGCCAAAGATGACCAGGAAAAGTGGGGTGAACTCAAAGATCAAATGATTCAGTACGAAAGAAGAAGACTAGAATTAGTTTCTTACTTTGAGGCTGTAAAACATGCACAACAAGTACAAGTGGATGAAATTCCGTTGCCAGCAACAGGAAACACTGTTGGAAGTATTTATCCAGGATCTTTAACATCTCAGATTCCACTGCCGGAAATGCCACAACCAATGCATGCATACCCTCCACATCATTATATGCAGCAACATCATCCATTGAACATTCCAATACCTCCAAGTATTTTAAAGAAAACAAGTATGTACTCGCCAATGGAAGTGATTTCACCTGTGATGCCAACAAATAAGGATCCTCCAGGTGTGCCGCCGCATCCACCTGGGGAATTGATTAGTGACGATGAAGATGATGACAGAGGGAAACCATCACATAAATCAAGAACTATTCGATTTGCTGATGATGAAAAGATGGATGAAGAGAAAAAAGATGAAGATGGCAAAGACTTAGAAAAAGATAAAGATAAAGAAGTAGGAAAAGTTAAGCCTACTAGTTTGCAACAAAAAATGTTGGCAATGGCTGGTCAAGATATTGATCAGTTCATGAAAGAAATGGAAGTTGTGCACAAAAAGAGAGAAACTGAACGAGCCCAAGATCTGAATGCACGCTTATCGTTGCTAGATGGTGATTCTGCAAATGCAGTGGATATAGATACAGTAAACGAACCATCTAGCATTGCAAATACTGTAAATCCTCAACCACCAATGCCACTTATGGGACTGCCACCTCCACCCCCACTGATGTATCGTCCACCACCTCCTCCAATTCATTTAAGGATTCCACCACCACCACCACCTCGGATGGGTATTCGATTACCTCCTGGACCTCCACCAGGAATGCCAAGAATGATGAGACCTGGTGGTCCCATGCCTATGCCAAGAGGCTTACCTCCACAAATTCCAATGCCAGGAGTTCCACCTCCACCACCAGTGCCAATCGGTGTCTCAGGACTTGGCAATGCTCAAAAGACACCAAATGTACTTTCAGCAGCACCACAGCTCATTAATTCAAGAAAAGAGAAGGATGGAAACAAAAGTACAACAACTATTGAAGCTAAACCTCAAATTAGAAATTTGGCAGCAGATGTTACCAGATTTCTGCCGACCTCTTTACGTGTAAAAAGACTGGATGATAAGAAGAAGCCTTCGGTACATGTTTCTTCTCTAAGGATACCAGAAAGAATACCAGAGCCACAAAAACCTGTACAGCTGAAAACTAAAGATGATGCATATTTACAATTTATGGAAGAATTGCAAAGTTTGTTGTAAACTTCATCATGTCCAAAAAATCACATTCAAGTGTATATAATTTTTCATGTAAATAGGAGTAAAGAGTTGTAAAATATATAATATTAGTTTATATATTATTTAGTTACATAAGTTCGCTTTTTGTTAGATACGATTTGAATAAAAGACGATTTGCAGAAGAATTCTGATTTTTTTTATTTTCAACGATTACCTATATTATTTAAGTAATAATGTGGACTGTTTTAAAATTCGAGACTTAATGTCTTTAATAAATATATTATTAAAAAATTAATGAAACATTCTCTATTGAAAATATCACGTAGAAGCCAATGGAATTCCGTTGAATTCCGATGGAAATCCATTGGAATCCAGTGCAATCCAGCTGTTATTTTCAGTAGGGTTGATTCGGCAAGATCATTAAATTTTCCAAGCAAGGAAATATTAATAATTTTTCAGATCCATTTCAATTAATATTTTTAAATCTTTTTTTTCTTCATAAAAAAAATACTTTATCTTTTAATTTTTTACTTTGTTTACAGTAATTAATCGCAGATTATCGGCTTAATATGCACTTAAATCAAAAATTAAAAATCATAACTGGATGTAGTTTCTGTTAAAATTAAAGAATATTTAATTCTCATTTAAACATCGAGGTATTTTTTACTGGGTCAGTCAAGAAAAGCTTGGGCGGAGGTAGATTCGAATAAAACACCTTTTAGTCCCGAATGATTTTCAAGTTTTCTATCATTGCTGTATTTATAAACAGTCGTAAAATTATTTACAAAAAAATAATGTAAAGTGTCGGATTTGTCTTTTTATAGCACATTTCTCATTGTCGTTGACAATGATAAATTATTGCACCTAAAAAAAGGAGAGTTGTAAAACAGATTCTCTCATAGCTGATAATCTCCTCGCTTTCGAGTGTTACACAATTACTTGTGTGAGCGTCGATATATTCCAGAGCACTTTTAGCTTTTGCAAAATTTTAACGTGGGCTCGAAAAATTGAAATATGAAAATAAAATTTTAGCGGAAACTATAATATTCCGAAAAAAATTATTCGAAAGTTCGCGAAATTTTGAAAAAGGCGAAGGGCAACGACGCGGCGGCTTATGCCGGTATAAAAGTAGAGAGCGCGTCAAAACATGTCATAAAATTATTACTTTATATATTAGAAACTGTTTTATATTATATTATATATAACTGTAGTTTTCAGCGGGGTTTAATGTAGACTTGCTTGATTATTAATAAAGACTTATATGCAATATTTTATAAGCTCTTTTTATTAATTATCATTTGAATAAAATAAAACATCAGGATAAAATCCAGATTCTTTTATTTACAACAATTTTTCTGACAAATTACCGCTCATTTAGATAATAATGTAGACTATTTTAAAATTTGAGGCTTAATGCCTTTTAAGAAATATATTTTATTAAAAATAAATATTTTATTTATAATTTTTAACAATAAATATTTGCAATTCAAATAAATATTAGATATCTCGCAATAATTTTCGTATAGTGATAGAGCGAATGTTAATTTAATTAATTTTTATTAACGGAAAGTCCAACAGCGTACATGTCTTTAACGTCCACAAAAACTTGACTAGTTACTGCACGATTTCGTCTTTTTAAACGGTGTTTAGTCCCTTCATATGCCGATCTCGATGTCTTTAAATCTCTTTCTTTATTTGCTGCTATTAAGCCACTGGGAATTGAAGGAATTGTCTTTGTTGTATTTTGAGTAGTTTCTGGGGATTTCTTTTCATCTTTTTTTTCATCTCTTACTGGAGGATTTTCAGCCGAGTCTGCTGGCGAATTGTTAGGAACCTGAAATCAAATAAATATATTTAATTAAAAAATGACTAATAGATTCCGTTAATAATTGGGTAACCTACCGAATTTTCGGGCGGTTTTAAAGTACGGTACAATTTACTTCTGTTATGTGCATTTAGCATCTTCGTCTTTTGCGTTTCTTTTTGCAGATCGATGATTTTGGACATGAGCGTTTTGGTGACTTGAGGGATAACGGCTCTGTCGGCGTTTTTAGCCCCAGCGCCGTAGGTTTTCGGCTTGACGATTTTTCTGAAGGTGGGATTTTTGAGGCCGCCTTTCGATATTTTCCCATTGGAATTCTGCGCAAGTAATAAATAAATGAAAGATGAAAAATTTGGTCTGTAAAAGTATGTCGAATGAGAGCGAAAATTACTTTGAGAGTGCTCTGCGAGGTAGAGACCAGCAGGTTGATGGCCGCGGTGGTGTTCGTCTCGGTGTCACAGTTGACGTCGCGCTTGAAGTCGCGCATGGGCAGTCCGAGGGGCAACGTTTGCCTGGAGAGTCCGCTGGCGCTGCGCAGCTTTAGGTACTCGTAGAATTCGTGGTCCAGCTGCAACTCTAGCTCTTCTATTAGGTCGATAAGTACTGGACCCACACGGTTCGGCTCCTGCGATATCGATGGCACTAGACTGCCTGCCGGTCCTGACTTTCGTTTGCCGATGCTGCTCTGTAACGATTGCTATAATTAACCCGTTAGATAATACGTTAAACGATGTCTTTGTATAGAATGTAGTGCAGATATTCCACGGACACTATAGGCAGTACTGTATAACTTTCTTGATTTGATTTGTTTGCGCAGCGTTATGCAGAAAAGCAGTTTAATTGAATGTACAACGAAACATTACCATAACTGTGGAGGTAGCATTATTGAGGCAGGACGCGCGCTTCTCTTGAACGGGAATGCGCGTGCCGTGAAGGGAAAGCCCGGTGCCCAGATAAGCCTGGCAGCACGACAGCTTCTGCTTGTAGACGAGTTCAAAGTCTCCCGTGTCGGCATTGGGGTTCTCCCTGTAGTCGACCACCACTAGAACGGAAAATCGTCATTAGCTGAGGCGATCTCTTTGCGGGGGCATTGGCTCGATCTACCCTTGATCGTGTCCTCCATGGCCTTGCGACAGAGCCGCGTGGTCACGCTCGTCGAGCTGCTCATGTCCGGGTGGCTGTTGATCTCGATCAACCAGACCGAGTAGTCCTCGCCCACCATAAAGTCCGCGCCGTAGAGCTCGAAGCTGTTTTTCCGTCGATCCATGGCCTCCTGGCTCGCGAGCAGCGAGCCGACCAGGCCCTGCTTCATACCCGGGTAAATTAATTCGTCCCAGGCCTCGGGGTCCCCTCTGCTCCTGCAATGGAACGAGGACGGAATTGGAGAATCGAGGGAGTCTCAAACGAGTTAAGGTGGAGGCGTTTGCGCGCACTTGAGGTACTCCTTGAAGGTCGCGACGTCCCACATGTTCTCGGCGGGTAGGGAGGGGTCCCGGTCGGGGCTGTTCTTGTACTTGCACTGCACGGCGTTGTTGGAGAGGTGGATCGATTCGTGAAAATCGGTCAGGCTAAACTTTTGCGAGCAGAAGCGCAGATAGCTCTCTCTGAAAAGGCGAAAGAGGAGGAGCGATAAGAGGGAAAGTGGGCCACACCAGCCATTGATTGTTATCCTTGGGAGGATAGAGTCGCAAACGAAAGCACCGAGTGTTTTAATGCGCATAATGACGGAGGGGGAGGGGGAGGGGGAGCTTGCCTGTACATCCAGAGCGTGAGAGGCTGAGCGTTCGTGACGAGGAACCACTGCCTGATGTCGAATTTGGTGTCGTAAATCAAGAGCGGCCGCTCGATGTACTTCTGGATGACGAAGCGCGAGTCGGTGCTCTTGTTCGAGGGATTCAGCTTGGACAGGATGTCGTCGAGCTTGTTCATGAGGACGATGCCGCGGCCGCGGCTCTTGTTGCCCGGCTTCAGTATCCAGATGTTCATCGTCCCGTCCATCTCGAGCTGGGGCCAATACTTCTTGACCTTCTTGAGGAGGTGGCGCGAGGCGAGCAGGTACTTGTTGATGGGCACGCTGTTCGCGATGAAGAGGGCGTGCCCGTGCAGGAGCTTGTAGTACCAGGTGATGAACTGGTCCCACTGGTGCGACCAGACCTTCTCCATGTCGTTGTCGATGTCCTCGTGGGACTTGCTGCTGATGAAGTCGCTGCAGCGGCCGATCGCGAAGTCGAGCGCCCTCAGGGGCACGATGCCGCTGGACGCCCGGACGGCTTCCTCCCCGCCGCTGTTGACCCGGTGCACGAGCCACTTGAGCAGCGAGAGGCAGGCCGTCATTCTGGAACATTCGCCGAACAGGCGCTTCAATTAAAGTTTCGATCCGCCAAGGCCAGCGAATTTACCGAAAGTCTTCGATGAACGCGTGCATCTGATCGGGCTGATTGAGGTTGTAGCAGCGGGGGAAGAGCGTGTTGGCGATCCCGGCCTCGTAGTACCAGTGCATCTGCCTGACGTTGGAGCAGAGGCCGACCTTGGAGGTGAAGTTGGCCCGGGTGAATCGGTTGAAGATGGTGGTCTTGTTGTCCTGGGAGGGCCAGCCGGTCCACTCGCTGCCGGCGTTCCAGAGGAAGTCGACCGTGTGGTTGCCGAGCATCTTGGAGATGAGGAGCCGCTCGTTCTGGCGCTCGGCCAGGTTGCCGATCGAGGACATGAGCGCCGACTGGTTCGAGTCGACCCCCAGGAGCGGCTCCCCGGCTGTCAGGCGCAGAGCAATTTTGACATTTAGTACTTGCCGGGGCGAGTCTAGTTTAGTGATCTGGCTGCCGGAGCTGCTAGAAACGACTGGATAGTCGCCAGTTCGAGAGGAGCTGGCTCGGCAAGGTGCTCTATAATCGGGCTCTATAACTCGACTCACTGAGGTGTCCGCTCCTCCTGTGGAACTTCTCGCACCATCCTCGGTTGAGCAGGGCCTCGCGCACCACTCGCGAGCGGCCGTGTATCATGAACGTGTGGTGGGCGGCGATGGCCCGCTTCACGAGCTGCTTGATGCGCAGGAAGTGGTCGACCTGGTGCTGGCTGGGCTGGGGCGAGCCGGGTGGCGGCGGCGACTCCTTCTCCTGGGGCCGCTCGGGCCGCTCGGGCCGCTCGGGCCGCTCGGGCCGCTGCTCCTGGTTGCTCTGCTCGGTTGCCTCCATGGATCCCTGCCGGCTGCTGGCATCCCGCTTGCTCATGTAATAAGACTGCTAGCTGACTGGCTCGCTCGTTGGGCTGCAACAGAGTCGTGGGGGGACTCCTTCACTGGGACACGGGGTCGTACCAGCCGCCCGGCCTACACACGCGACCAGAGAGAGCCCGCCCACTTAACCTCCGCGCGACCCAGTTTCCCGCGCGCTGCTACCTGTCGCTCTCTCGCGCCGACCGCCGACCCCCTACCCACCCCCCTCTATGCTACTTACGTTGGCCACTGAAAATTTAGATCATTCTGCGGCTCCTGGAACACCTGCCGAGAACTTGAGCTGTAGGGGGGGCCAGGGGATATTTACGTCTTTTGCACGTCACATCATGTGATTTGATTTTTTCCAATGGGCAACTTCAACGCGTTCCTCGATTTATATTAACCCGCCTTCGCTTTTTTAATCAAACCCGCTCATCAAACTGTCCGACTGTCGTCTAGTCGTCTTCTTCAAATAATAATCCCCAACGAAATTTCTTCCGTTCTCGGTTATTATCCGAACTTCTCAATTATGTGGACAACATTATTTTATTACTTATGTTTAAGGTAATAAATAATATTAAATTATTATTATTAATATTCTTTAATTAACAATTTTTTCAATAGCTTTTCTATTATTGGTTATTCTTGAAAACTTTTGGCAGTGACGGCCGCGTTCCAACCACCTCAAGCTTGAATTTCATTTTATTAATTGTATTTTAGCCCTCACAGAACCCTCAAATATACCAACTAATAAGATTTTCAAAAATAAATCAATTTTTCTTTGTTTCACAATAGTCAAGTACATTTATTTCAGCAAAAAAACAACTATGAGAGGCATCAATCATGATAAGATAAGCAATATCTTAACTTTATTAATACATTAAATTTTTATATAACGGTTTTATGCAAAAGTTTTGTAAGACGATATTTTATATTGTCGATTGCGTAACTATATATCCCTACTTATTATTTATAATGGTACCAATTATACCTTTTCTGTTCTAATGATTTCGCCATTTAAAAACAAGTTTAGCACGCAAGCCTCTTAAAACAAGTTTAAAAGTTTAAAGAATAGGCAATAATAGAATAAGCGAATGCCAGGGGGAATATTTTTAGTCCTCGATCGAGACTTGACTTGACATTTTAAACCGGAGTGCGCGGTGTCAGAAGCGGTTCGACGGCAGGGCGCGCTGCAGATTGTGCTCGAGTGAGGGTGTTTATCAGTGACGTGGACAACTTTGACTGTATGCGCCGACTGGATTATAAGCAAGCAACGGCTTTCAAATAGCAGACAGTAGTAAGGCAGCAGGAACTGCCGGGATCACAGCTGTGGAAGACGATAAACATGGAAGGCTACGTCAAGAAAGCATCGCAATTATTCTTCACCGAGGCGTGCCTGGAAGAGTACTTCCAACACTTCAATTTTCTGGATGGTGAGTCCATGATTATATTCGAAAAAGCTACTTACTACGTGCCACGTGAAATTACCGTCATTTTTCATTCACGCGCCATCTCATTGACTTATTTTCATTGAGGAATGATATACTTTCTTTTCAGGGGAGTGCTTCAAAGCTACACTCAGCAAATCCCTGGGCTTGGGAATTATTATCGGCTCATTACTTGGCAAGTTTCTATTTATTTAAATTTTTCACTTTTTCATTTATTTTAAAATTCTTTTTCCAGTCAAAGTACCACAAATTCTCAAGATTCTTAATAGCAGAAGTAGTCAGGGAATCAATCTTTTCAGTGTATTGCTCGACCTTTTCGCCATTACAGCCACGGGATCTTACAGTTATATTAGCAAATTCCCATTCAGGTACAGCAATCGTCAATTAGCTTTTACTATTTTTCATTTTTCATTTCTGATTTACCTATTTATTTTCAGTGCTTGGGGTGATGCAGTATTCCTAGCTGTGCAGACAGTGACTATTGCTTTTTTAGTCTTTTACTATTCTAGTGGAGTACAAAAATCAGTGTCATTTCTAGTTGCCTACTTGGCTATAATAGCGTCAGTAGTTCTAGAAATTGCATCTATAAAAATCTTGTGGTTAGCACAAGCCTCTAATATTCCAGTCGTACTGATTAGCAAGGTAATTATTACTTTTAACAAATCCATCAAAAAGTTACTCTAAAATAAATATTTCTTTCAGTTTATGCAAGCTTATACAAATTACTCAAATGGAAGTACAGGTCAATTGTCAGCTGTAACTGTATTGATGTTGTTTTTTGGGTCTTTAGCCAGAATCTTTACTTCCTTTCAAGAAACTGGTGACTCAACAATGATTATAATGTACATTTGCTCCACTGCTGCAAATGCTGTAATTGTTTTACAACTTATTTACTACTGGAATGTAACAGAAAAGAAGACTAGTCAGATTAAGAAGAAAAAGTGATAGTGTATTTTCTTCAAGTATTTTGATATTCTGGACATTCCAAAGATATTTTATCAAAAAAGAGGCAAAATGCAATAAACTTTAAAAGTCCATATAGCTGGACATGTTATTTGTAAAGTTCTGAAAGTTATACAACAATTGTTATAAGGATTTTAATGTTATTTATTATTTCCTTTTAAGTGAATAGCAGCTTCATGAATTTAACTAGTTTAAAATTTGAAAATTTTGGAATAAAATGTTATTTATTGAAATACACCCGCGTCGTTTTTCACTTTCCAGCTTGAAATTTTATCTGAATCATTAAGTTACCTTGATTTCTAATTATGCAATTAAATGTCTTAGTTAGGAATAATAAACATTGCATTATGGTCGGTTACTCCGATATTTCCTTAATTTAGTTAATTCAACTGTTAAAAATATCAGAATTTGGAATTAAGCGCCAGTGTTTGGGGTTATTATATTCGATAGCCAACTTCACGCTTAGAATTCCAGTAAAATGATTCAGCGCAATCTGACAACCTGTAAGACTGTACGCTATAAGCATAATAAATCCAGGCTTTTGGCAGTTGATAAACAAGATTTTACATTTTCTGAAATATTTTTTAATGTTTATTATACTTGAAACGACTTTATTAGTCATTTATAATTATTTATTTAAATTAATTAATTTATAATTATAATATATAATAAATAATATACAAATATAATAAATTGATTAAAAATTACAAAAACATCTCTTTAATCCTAAATCTTTAAACATTAGGTGGCGTTCGAATCGCCTGTAAAACCACTCAAAAACATATAGTAGGAAAGTAAGAGTAAGAATCAAATTTTATACTCGTGCAAATGAATAAACGAATTTTTATAAAACGTGATATTAAAATTTCCTGGTTAATTAAAACTTTTCAATGCAAAAAGAATATTTCCAAAGTTGTGATTTGACACCAAAGAAAATATTTTCACGATGACCAACTATAAGTATCTAAAAAATCTGAAACTACTATGGCCGAGTCGGCCGTATCGCTGATCGTCTAGTCGTCTAGTAGTAGTCTAAACACTCAACGACTCAACTCTGCCTCTATTATTATTTGATAGTTGACAATTTGACATCGCGGCATTTATCTTATTATGCTTTATGTAGAAATAATCTAGAAATAAGTTCTGATCAAAACATCACTTCAATTTCAAAGAAAACTAATTTTTATTATGTATTTTTATATTCAAAGTTTAGTTAGATACGCTTTAAATTACCTACGTAGAGTTTTTATTAAAAGCTCTTGGCCGTTATAATATATAATATTGACTAAAAAACTTTTAGTAAGTATCATCCATTTTGAATTTGAATCGTGATTGAAAAAAAAGACACTGAACAATAGAGTAACCTCTAATCTTGCACTTATTTTCATTTTTTTTTTTTTAATAAAGCATTATAAATATAAAAGTAACATATTTTTTTTTCAAAATTTGATTTCAAAATTTTTTCAGAAATTAGTCAAGAGAAGCATCAATGGAAACACTTAAAGTAAATATTGCTTGTATGTTCACAAGAAATAAAGAAACTTTACTGATATTATTTGATGAATAAGGAAGAGGATTTTAAAAAATGCAAAGAGGCACTACATTTTGTTGTTACAAAAATGAAAGCAATAAAATTTTACACTTTTGCTCGAGAAGAACTTTATATTTGGTATTTGCTACACTTAGAATTATTCTAACTTTTATTACACAAACTGGTTACATCCATCCTGATGAATTTTTTCAATACATAGAAGTAGCATCAGGTTAAACAAATAATAGTATATTTTCTGTGCACAATAATTTATAATAATTAATATTTATTTATTGCAGGTGATACATTTGATATTGATGTTTATAAACCATGGGAATTCAATGTAACATTTCCTGTAAGAAATTCTTTATTTCCTCAAGTATGTGTAAAGCTTCCTTACCTTTTACTTGAAGGTTTGAATCCTTATATTGAATATTATCTAAATGTTTCTCTCAAAACCCCTTACTTTCTTGTATTATTTCCACGTCTACTGATGACAATTTTATCATATACATCTGATTATTGTTTATACAAAATATGTGTCATATTCCAAGAATCTTATGTAGATAGATTAACAATTTTTGCAAGTTCTTATGTAATGTTAACGTACAGTACTCGAACATTTTCTAATTCCATTGAAATGGTATTATTATCTGTATTACTCTACCATGTGTCACAATGCATAGAATTTTCAAATAAGGTTAGTGCTAATATAAAATTCATATAAACTAATAATAGACAAAATATCATCCAAACTTTAAAACATTCTAGGTAATTTTACAAAGTGACTATCTTGCAGATAAGTATTACAAAGCTAAAAGTGGAGTAGAGCGAACTAAAATTTATAAACTACGTATGTCATTACCACCACATTCACTAAATGATTGTTTTCTGCTAGCAACCATTACTGTCTTTGGCATTTTCAATAGACCTACATTCATAGCTTTTGCATTTCCACCAATATTTTTTTGGCTACAAAGAGGACTTGGCTCAAAAAGTGTAGGATTTTTAGATTTCCATGTAAGAATTTTCACATTTGTTTTGTGTGGAATTCCAATAGTTCTTACTTTAATTCTTTATGATAGTCTTTATTATGGCTATTTAACTATGGCAGAAGTTGGTAATCTAGAAATCAGTATGAACAATTTTGTTGTGACACCACTTAATTTTTTGAAATATAATGCGCTGACAGAAAATTTGAAAGATCATGGACTTCATCCACGTTTTTTACATTTAGTTATAAATGTACCCTTACTTTTTAATGTACTTGGAATTGTAGGTATTATTCAACTTACAAAAATGCTGAATAGGTAATTTTTTTTATTTATGACACAGTTAGTGCACATCACAAGTTTAAATAATTATATTTATTTATATATTTAAATCATTTTCAGTGGTCTAAGAGGCAGATGGCTGGAACTTCCACATATGCAAAATATTGAAAGTGTTATGATTGCTTCATTTATAATTCCTATTGTATTACTATCCATTTTTCCTCATCAAGAACCAAGATTTATTATACCTGTGATACTTCCACTAGTTTTCTTATTCTCTCATTGGATACAACATCCCTCAGACTCTGTTGCAGTAAATATTTCTAGCAAGAAAACAGTGCCTACTAAATCAATCAAGAAAACGAAAAATACATTAAAATATATATGGTATCTTTGCAATATAGCTTTAACAATTTTTTATGGATTTATACACCAAGGAGGTGTTTTACCTTTAGCAAATTATTTAGCTAAAGAATTGAAAGCAAAACCAGATTTAACACATGTTCATTATTTTAGTTCATATACTTATCCATTACCTACTTCTCTTCTTCAGTTAAGGAATACGAGAAAAACGTACACTAGTGACTCAGGACACAAGTACAAGCTTACCAAAGATTTCTATATCTATGAATTAGGTTCAAAAAATGTGGATTTTATATGTAGCGAAATTGCAACTACTCTAAAACAATGCGAAAGAAATTGGCATGATAAAAGAATTCCTTACCGAATATATTATGCTCTCCCATTCGACTTTTACAAGGAATTTACAAATCATATATTAAATAATCAAACACAAGCATTTAAATTCATACCAGTTAAATCAATTTATCCACATGTGTCAATGGAAAAACTGCCATCATTTTATTTTTCTTCTAGTTGTTTAAATATGTTGCAAAGCTGTACATTAGATTTTATAGAGAATATATCTAACAATGTTTTAAATTGCTTAAAGCAGTTTAGTCTAATATTACTAAAAATTGAAAATATAAAAAAAAGATAATTTTAACTTTTTGTACATATTTGTAAAATTATAATATATTTGTACTATAATTTAAGAAAAATAAATCAGTTTTTAAAATCCAAGATATTTATTTCTTACAAAGTAAATACTATATAATTTTCTGCAAAAAACAAAATACAACCAAAAACAAAGTAAAACCAAGCGTCTATAAATACCTCATGTGCGTGAATTCACTATTATACTATAGAAACAAATTTTTACCATTGCACAACTCCATTTAGATTTGTTATTACTTAACTTTCTAAAAAGATCCTAGACCGTTTATTTTCAATTGATTAAAAATTAAAATAAATTCTGCAACACGTTTCTAAAAAGACATTACATTCTTAAACGAGAAAAAGCTTTGTTTCTTTTTAAGATGTCATTTGAAAATACATAGAAACTTTCTTTTTTTGGAAATTATTCGTTTTAGAATTTTGAAAGATTTAATAAACTATTAAGTATTAATTATCTACATTTTTTAAATTTATTTTTCACACAATATTAAACTGTTTACATTTTCTATTAAAGATTTTAAATTTTATTTAATTTTTTTCTTTCCATACCCTTTTTGAAATTATCTTGTATCATACTAGCATATATTGGAAATTTTGTTTTATAGTCGTTTGATTCTAAAACCTGCACTATATTTTCATTCCTCATATATATTGCTACTGAGCTTGTATCTTTTACCAAGATATCATAAAATGAAATGATAGTATTATTAATTTTCTCACTCTTCATGCGTGCTATTTCTTCCTCACATTCATCCTGAAAATCACTTATTTCATCACTGGTAGTCAGTGATCGTAAATTTTTTTCACTTACATATAAATTTGCGGTTTTCATTTTAACTATGTGGCGTTTAAGAGCGTTAGCAGTTAATGAATTTAATTCATTCACAGCATAATCAAGAGGTGTATGATTATCTCTACACGTAATATTAATATCAGCACCAAAGTTCAAGAGAGTCTCAGTAATTTCCCGATAACCTTTTTTAGCAGCCAAATGCAGTGGTGTGATGTCAGCTGATGTTTTAGAATTAACATTGGCACCAAATTTCAAGAGAGTCTCAGTAATTTCCCAAGAACCCTTTTCAGCAGCCAAATGCAGAGGTGTGGTGTCATCTGATTCTTTAGAATTAACATTGGCACCAAATTCTATCATTAGTTTTACAAACCCTAGAGACGCGTTACTACCAGTAATTGCAGAGTGCAGTGCACGTTTTCCTAGAATAGAATTTAGATTAGCTCCTTTATTCAAAAGCATTAAGCCAATTTCTTCATCTCCCACTAGAGCAGACATCGAAAGTGGTGTGAAACAACCTCTTGCCTCGGTAAAGTTAACATTTGCATTATATTTCAAAAGAGCTTTAACAACTTTTGTATATTTTTTGAAGGCAGCAACATGAAGTGTTGTTACACCAAATTTAGTTTGAGCGTCTACAATAGCACCTTTACTTAGAAGCAGTTCAGCAATTTCTCCCTTAATATCTTCATTAGTGAAGATTCCATGTTTATAAGGAGCAAAACAATATACACATAAAGCCTCGCATACAGCACCTTCATTTTCACTCATAGCAGTAAAATGCAATGCTGTTCTTCCATAATTATCAGTTGCATTAATATCAGCATCATGTTGCAAAAGAGCTTCAACGATTTCTATACATTCCTTCTGAACAGCAATATTCAATAGCTCAGGACTACCTTTTATATTAGCTCTATTAGTTAAAAGTAACATGGTAATTTTTAAATTGGTGCTCTCAATAGCATAAAATATTGGAGTTTTTCCAGCTTTATCTTGCGCATTTATATCAGCTCCATAGCTTATCAATAATTTAGCTACTTCTTCCTGTTTGTTTTTGGCTGCACTATGTAAAGGTGTAAAATATGCTTCAAATGTTGAATTAACGTCAGCACCATACTTTAATAGGTCTTCAATAATTGTCAAATATCCTTTTTCAACAGCAGCATGTAATAACTCAGGATTATTTGCATCTTTTGGGCTAACAAAATACTTTAAAACATCCTCATTGATTGTTAAATATGTTTTTTCAAGAACGTGGTGTAATATGGTTTTGGTATTTTCATCCTGATTATCAACTTCAATTACGCGTTGTAAGAGCAGCTTTACAATTGCTTTATGTCCCTTATAGATAGCAATATGAAGTGGCGTTAAATTACTCTTTGTGCGAGCATGAATGTCAGCACCTCTATTCAAGAATAATTTAACAGTTTCTTCATTATTTAGTTCAGCAGCAAAATGTAATGGCGTATACCCTTCCTTCAATGTTAAAGAATGAATACAAGCACCATGGTTTAGAAGATCTTCAGCTATACGCATATATCCTTTCTTAGCAGCAATATGAAGAGGGGTCATACTATCTTCCCCTTTAACATCAACAATAGCATCTCTACTTAAAAGTAAAGTGACAACTTCTTTATTACCTTTTTCAACAGCAATGTGCAGTGCACCTTTTTTGGAAAAAATGGGATACATGGATATTTGAGTACACACACAATTAACATGAGCTCCATATTTTAAAAGATGCTCAACAAGTTGTAAACATCCTGTCTCAGTTGCAAAATGAAGTGGACTTGTACCATCATTGTCTGTGGCATTAACATCAGCTCTATGCTTTAGAAGTAATTCAGTAAC
>UCOM01003699.1:0-16185 GCA_900474385.1 Ormyrus pomaceus | reverse complement strand
CCTCCCCCCCCCCCCGAGAGGTCATATTTTTCAATGCTCCGCTCGGAACTTTCGAATGCATCGAAGCTTTTCCATATACCTGACCGTTGATCTCCAGGAAATTACTCGCGTTCTGAAAGTCGGCGAGGAACAGCTGCTTGAGCGTGCAAGCGGCCGTCTGCCTCTCCGGCCATTTGGCGTCGGAGTTGCTCAGCAAATCTAAAGTAAGAGAAGCGATATTGGATTTACGAGCTCGGCCGGCGATATTCTCGCGCCCGGAACTCACTTAGAACGTAGTTGACCGGCATGCCCTGCGCTATCTCGTCGCTCGCCGGACCGTACTGTATCATCTTCGCCAGCGCCCGACAGATCAACGTTTGACTGGCCGTCGTCGCGCTGAGCTCCATGTATTTGAACAGAGTTTTGATGAAGCCTAGGTAGTGCAGCAGCTGAAAAAAGAAATGACAAAATTATTATCGTTTCCCAGCTGAGAACAGACACGGAAAATTAGTTTTGCGAAAAAAGTCTTTTAATTTTTGTGGTCAATGTATATTTACAGGTGATACTTTATTATCGCGTCTATTAGTAAGTCAAAAGGTGAAAGATTAAATCGGATGCGTACTTGTTTGCCGTCGTCGCTCTCGGCCAACAGTACCAAAATTCCGAAAACATCGAATCTCAGGGCATCGGCCACTTTGTAAACCATGAAATTGTACAAGCGCTTTGTGGCGCCGTTACTGTTAACAAAATCCACGGTCCTCGCATTGTCGCAGGACAGACTCAAAACGCGCAGTACTTTGTAATGTAAATCGTGCCACTCGTCGTGCTAACGAATTATAAAACACGATGAGAATCCAGGCTAAATTATAATTAAATTTATTGCTTGCATTTCAGCGGTAAAGTGAATTTATGTACAGCCCACCGGTTTAATTAACAAATACAAGCGCCTGCGTATATATTTCACTTTTATGAAACGACTGAAAATCGAAACGAGATCCCCCGTTATTTAAATGAAAGTTCAAAATTCACTTTACCTGTTCGCTAAAGCATCGCTAGAAAGTGGCTCTTCTTAACATAATTCTTACGTCCAATAGGTCAATCAATTTGTTCACACCTCCGGATTGGCGAAAGTTCTCCTGCAGCTCTTCCTCCGAGCTGTGCATCACGAGATGCTCGACAACGTCTAAGGCGAGCTGCTGGATAATCTGATAAGGCTGATTAAACAATTCATAGGCGGCCTCGAAGCTGAAATCCTAAAATGAATTATTTCCACCTGCTTCGGGAGAAGATTAAACTGCAGCTTAGTCGACTTCTTAATTTACCGGGGTCGAATTAAATTAGGCGAGACTTTCGGTTGTTTATAAGTAAGAAAACGATGCTTTGATTTTGAAGTCATTATTCCGTCGTAACACAAGAAACGTGTGAATTATTTATAAATTTCGACGAGCATTTCGTGAGGTAATACATTTTTAAATTAAATTTCACGAACCAATATTTACTCCAAAATACAAACGCTTTATCAATTTAAGTAAATAAAAAAAATATTTCAGAGCACAAATATTTTCCGGTAACGTTTATTCCTATTTTATTATTTTTTACAGAAAAATATTCTAGTTATATTTACCTTAAAACTGCTTTATTTTTATACAACGAATGCACAAACAATGTCATACCTTCCAAAAGCAAAGGCTCCCTTTCAAAGTAAATGTTAGGAGCAAAAAGCTCTAAAAATCTAAATAAAAGTCGAAATAAAAAAAAAAAAAACTTAAACAACCAAAAATCTGACGTTTCTCTAAAAAACTGCCTCGAAACGCACTTTGGACCCGGAGACGGTCTTAAATCCAAGGAGATCCTTGAGCAGATTGTCGATAATCTCGATGCAGTTCCTCTTGATGTCCGCGTCGGGGGTCTGCAGCCGCTCGTACAGAAAGCTGACCTCGGACGATTTATCCAGAAACATGGCCGCGCCCGCCGGATCGCTCGTCAGCTCGGCGAGTATTCGCGAGGAGAACTCGATGAGAAAATTGTCCGGCTCGGCTTTCAGCATGTCAGTGAAAAACGCTATGTAGAAATCGCTTTTCAACAGGTGAGCCTGAACATTTGGCACAGCCGCCATCAACGCCAGGAGCTTCAGTGCGAATCTGCGCGAAACGGAGAGGAGAATGGAAAAAAATTTCAAAAGGTCCGTGTGTATACGGTTATTTTGATTTGGTGCAGGCAGAGCGGAGAGCACGACGTGCACGAGCTGCGATTTAAATTTATTTTTGCGCGAAATTTCGGATCGGACTTTAATGGAAATTAAAGGAGTGGAAAATCCCCGCTTTATTGAGATTTAAAAAAAAAAGAGGGGGAAATGAATTCGTGTAACGATTGACGAATTCGAATTGAAATACTTTCGTTTAATCTTTTAAAGTGCATTTTAAACTGCAATTAATTGGACTTCAATTTATTGGATGTGCAAAGAGCAAATGTCACTCTACACGAAGGAAATGTACTTTAACGTGCAAATAACTTCAGTTTAATTGTATATCCGTTTAAATTTTACAAAACTATATGTTAACGTATTAAGTTAAAATACTTTTTAATGTCTAATTTAATAAAATTGCTTTTTTTAAAAATTAACATTACTACTTGATTGCTTCAAGTGGAATAATCAGTGCATTAAAGTAGGTGTCTAGCATAATTGAAGTACGGAACTTTTATAAAGTAGTCTTTTCAGGTATAATTGCGAAATTGCACTATTTTCCCTCTTTACAAAGCAGCCAGAAAGTATATAGTTTACAAAAGAATTTAATTATCCCGAAAAGTACATAATAAAAGCAAATAGGCAAAATAAAAATTTTTTCAAACGTACAATTTTCGAAACTTTGCAAGTCGATGGAACAAAACTAAATATAAATATAACAATTAAAATACAAAATAACGAAGTACCCTTCAATTTCCACTTAAACTCCGTACCTTTTCTCCTCCCAACGAACCCGTTTCCCCAAGCTCCAAAGCCCAGAGAGCAAACCCAGAGAGACGAATCGAGCAGCTTTACCTCCGAGTAAACAAGTCCTCGTGCTGGATGAGGCCGGTTACGTTGTCGACGGCATCGAGGTCGAAGAGCAGCTCGAGGTTCCCCCGAGCCTTGCAGCCGTACTTGGCGAGGGCGGCCGCGGCCGCCAGGAGGATCGGCTTCTCGGGGCTCCTCAGCAGCAGTATCGCCGTGTCCGGATACTTGATCTCGAGGCCCAGCGGATCGAAGCTCTTCGACTCCTGCGCCGCCTGGTCCTCCCGGCACTCCTTCTCCCCGGTCGCGCATCTTTTGCCGCTCTGCAACGAGTTCTCGTTTTCTTTTTTTACGGATCCCGATGTACTCGAGGATGGGTCGAGTGTTTGCGCCTCTTTTAATTAAAAACGTTGCGATCGGGGGGAGGTGGGATTTTACGAAGCGTGATGCTGATCGGGAAATGAAGTTTTTCGGAGTGGCAAGTGTTGGGTTTATGGATTGATTGGAGTCTCGATACGTTTCTTGATGTAGGTAATTTACTAGTGTGTAATTAGGAAATTTGCGACTCGAATCGATGATTCAAAAGGATTTTGGACGCTGTTAAATTTTGTCGATTAAATATTTGGGGAGGAAAATATTTGTTTTTAAGTTTGTAAAATATTTGCTACGTAAAGTACGTTTAAGAATGTTACTAATCAATACTGTCTATTTTAGTAAAACACAAAATATTTACCTAAACAAATTTTATACCTTAGAATTTCTCTTGGCCATTTCAAGGAAACTACTTTTTATATTTTACATATTTAGGTTAAAAATTCGAATATCAATTTGGTTTATCTGTTTTCAAAAAAAGCAACGTGAAATTATCCAATAATTATTCAATAATGTTTAATCGTGAATAAACTAACTTCAAATGCTTTAAAGAATTCTCTTACATTCTTTCCACTAACTACTAATAAAAAAAATTGGGAATAAGAAATGAAAACAAGAAGTTAAAAATGATGCATTGACATTGTATATTTCAATTGTAATCGTTACAAAATATTTGCAAGTGCTTTGAGTTTTTATAATATTATTTCTTATAAAAATTAAACAATAGGTACATATGTTTCAGCAGCGTACAAAATTGTGTAAATATGTTTGCGCTATAGCTGTAACTATAGTTTATGACAAACATTATTTATCTCCGTCTATCATTCTGTTATAAAAACCATATCAGATTTTTATAAAATAAGATAAATTCTAAATACGTATATTTAAATAGTGCCATTAGTATCAAACGTTATGTCTATCGGATATTTCATAAGGTTTCGTCTATATAATAGATGAGAAAGGGGAATATGCAATAATAAAATCATGAGATCGCTGATGATTCATATAAATATAAAAAAAAGTTATAAAAAGTTTTGCATGTACTGTATTATGATTTTGCGAATAAAAAAATTAAATAAAAATAGAAAACTTGTACTTAATTAAATGCTCAAAATTTTGCTGACAGTGAATGAATGTTCGTTTAAATTATACAGCTTTGATTTATAGAGATCCTACATCATTATTATATTCTAAGGCAAAACAATGTTGGCAATGGTCGTTGGCTATGGTAACGAGTATAAAATTAAATTATACATAAAAAAAGGAATCGGCATAAAAGACGTTGAAAACGTTCAGTTATCAAAATTAAATATAAAGTTGCTTAAAAATAATTGTATAATGTATTGTGCTAAAAGTTAAATTTTAACTTCTAAATGCACTCATTTATTGCATCTTTTATAGTACAAATTTTAAATTCTCTATTTTTATAAAAACTTGTTAATTTGCCTAGATTTTTCTAGTTACTCTAGATTTAATAATGCACTTTCATGGATATCTTAAGTGCATTTATGAACGACTTTCGCAATTTTTGCAGAGTTTTATTGTAAGTAAAATACGATGCGAAAATTTTTCATAATTACATATAGAATCATTAACAATAGCATCAAAATCTATATAATACAAAGTAAAAAATATATAATATACATATAGAATCTATACAATATTTTATTGGACGGAAATTGTTACCTTAACGACTAAATGGATGGAATGAGTTTGATGATATTGCAATGGCGATATAAAGTGATGGCAGTTTTGAGCATCACCGCTAATAAAGTTGCTGTATTTTAAAAATACAGTCGATATAAAAAAATGCGTGCAGTATTCGAATTTGAATCTTTTTAAGGCTTTTTTTTTTACTAACAAATAGGCTAGGATTTTATGCCTTATCATAAGTATAATATTCATTTGACTTATTTTTATGTACAATACATACATAATTTCATTATCATTATGTCTTATTTTTGTGAAATCTTATGAAGTAAAAAAATCTTTCTTGCAAAAGATATTATATATATAACCCTAAGTGATGTAACTACGACTGGACAGCCAACAAAATGGTAATCATTATGTATTTTATTACATTAAAAGAAGTGTTGTACTTAGAATCGTTATTTGATGAATTTATAGCTCGGTTGCAGTTTCATAACGCGTACTAAATTAATTACAGAATATTTTTTGTTTACTTTTTTTGCAACAGTTTTATCAGCCTAGCTACTCTATAAAAAATATAAAAAATTAAACTTAAATTAGTGATATAAATTTTGTTATGATAAGTAAAAACTTAATGCAAGTCCAAATAAATAATCAGTAAGTTATAAAATCCTTTTAAAGTCAATTAATTTTCATAGCTACTGAAATATTTTCAGCACAAACATTATTAGATTAAACGTAACATCATTATATTTTAGTAAGCTTATTCCCAAGCTTATTTTCTGAAAATTATTGTTATAAAAAACAAAATATAAAAGATAATACTCTAATCCTACTGTTTTCAATAAAATTGAAAATTAAAGTCCTAACGAGAATGAAGAATGTTAAAATATAAAAAAGTTTAAAAACATGATCACACCTCAATCAAATTAGCAAACATAGTTCATTCAACCTTTCTCTCGCGCTTTCAAATAAATACTACGCATACAAAAGAACAATGGAATGTAAAAACAAACACTTTTTTTTCAATCGGTTCTTAAACCGCAGTCTGAGGCACTCCTTGCACTAGATGTGTTTTGCTTTTGCTCTTGGATAAGCTGCTTTGACTGGCTGCTCTGTTAATGGCGCGAGGTTGTCCGTTAGGAGAACTCGTGACAAATCCTTCATTGCGCGCGTCCTTTAATGAGGCATTCGAATTACTTCTGAGCGACGGCGTCGAACTGAATTTGCGATTTTGTGACAGGCGTTCTTGCAGTTTAATATCGTGCTGGCTTTGTTGCTGTTGCTGTTGCCGATTGTTGTGATTATTGCGTGGATTGCGAGAACGAACAGGCGGAGTATCCCGGTACTCGTACACATTATCCTTGGAGACCCTTATTAAATTGTCGATTCCCTCGGAGACGTCGTCGTCTCGTACCATCAGGATATCTCCGCTATAGTAGTGATCTGACTGTCTGTTGAATAAAATAAATATTGTTTTAAACTTATGTTATCGATCTTGTTTTAAAGGATGTGCTAAGTAATAAATTAATTTTAAATAACATCGTTTTACTGTTGAATTCTTTTAACATTATATTAATATTTTGTGCCTGTATTTGTAGTTATTAACGTTAAAAACACTTAGCATATCCATCTGTAACTTCGTAAATTAAATAATATTTCATAGGTAAATTTATGAAAAAATTAATAGCATATTATCATAATTTGAACTTATACCATTGCAAAAATGAAATAAAAATGATTGCAAAATATTTAAAAAATAACCCAAATGTATTTACAAATTTAGTGCGATGTGTCTAAAATGATAAAAAGCATTAGTGTCTATAAACGAAAGAATCAAATTGCTGTAATTTACTTTTTGATCCTTAAAGAACAGTTTTTGTGTATCAAATTAAATTGTGCTGTACATTTTTCAAACTGATAAAATTTTACCTGCATATTCTCTTGCAGCTTCCGATTTACTATGAAAATAGTAAAAAGTAATAATTATTTACAATTGTTAGTAAAGCATTTCTTGATGAATATACTCAACTACTAAAATTCTTTTTATTTGTTAAAAGAAACCAGAACCTGTGTTCACGTGCACTACCAATCCCCTTGGCTTTTCAGTCAAGCGTAGTCACATGGATTTGGTTCTGTTTACCTTTTCTTACCTTTTGGCGTTACGCCAAAGCATGCAGCACACTGCTGACATGACAATCAGTAAAAGGCAGGCTGTCGACATGGACCAAAATGCAATTTGTAGCGGTTGCTTCGGCTCCCACCAGTACTAGAGAAATATGAAATGTCAATAAGAATGTTTCTCGATTTCTCGGTGAACTTAACTTTTATTCTATATTGGAGAAAATACAGCAGAACTTACTTCCGTGACTGGCGGATAGGTGGGAACTAAACGTCCAATAACCGTTGGTAAGTACTGAGACCAAAATGCACTTTCTGTTTGCCGATAGTTAAATAAAATTGAACTGTTATAAGTAGTATTGATGTTCAAATAATTTAATTGACCAAACTTTGCTTTGTCGAAATGTAATCCTAATATTTGAGCAGGTGTTGGATTTCTATAATAAAAAATTTGTTCGTTTATGTTATTAAAAAAGAAAAGATCGATTTTATTTTTGATAATAACAAACTTACCCGTATGTTGCAAAATTAGCGTAAGCTTTCATAAAGAAATGACTCATATTTCTATCGCTGTCAGTCCACATATCTCTCCTTAGTTTTAATTTTTCCGGGAAAAATTCTAATAAACATTTATAAAACGTTGATATATAGTTTATAAAAATTTTATTAGTACTGTAGGATTTTAATTTTAAATTAAGTAATTGATTTAAAAGTTGTATTTGATTCAAAAAAACTTACCAACATCCATAAATGGTGCACCAGTCAACAACAAGTGTTCAGTATCGTGGGGAACTCGTCTCCAAAGTGGAAGATTCAATGCTTCTATTGTTGTATTTAAGACATATAGATAGACTGGTACGTTTCTTTCAACTAAAAGTTTAGCGATAGCGTCATGTGGAGCAACGTAGTGGAAGTCAGATAACAGCTGCATAGAGTGTAACAAAATACAAGATGAGATCAAATAAAATGAGTCATGAAAATTGACAACAAATCAGTACTTACGTTTATGTATTGATCTCGAATGTGCGTTACATTATTTGGATCGGGCCAATAAGTGTACATATATTTTATTGCTTCATACACTCCCCAAGGATTGAGAGTGTAATTGTAACGAAGAACTAACTCCCAAACTTTCTGATCAAACATTTCAGGTGTTATAATAAATTCATTTCTAGCTAAAGTTACATTGTTATCTGTAATAAAAAATAATTATGTTTATGATTTTAAAAAGCTCTTTAAATGTATACTTACATTAAATTAAGTTATAAAATACGTACATAAAATAAATGATGCTTCTTGAGTAGTTACACCTGCCATGTACTGAATATGAGGTCGATATTTTCGGGTTTTAATACTTTCTTCAGGAGTTTCAGAAAACATGTGCCAGTCGGAAGCACTCCATGAGTCATAGTAATCTCGAGGAATAGTAAAATTGACATCAAGAACAGGTGCCCAAGGGAACATACCAACATCAGGCTTAAATTCTGCATTTCCTAATTCGTAGAAAGTTCTGCCGTCCTTTAGACACTGCACGAGCTTCCAGCTGCTTTCAATACTGCAGCCTAACATCTCTGCATAAACCCTTGACGTATTTTGTACTCTGTACTTGTCCACTATCAAAGCCCAATCCGCCATTGCAGAACCCGACTGAGCTATTACTTTTGAAACCATATCTCGTGTTCTAATCAATAAACGTATGTACATTGGATGATTTTGAATTAAATATTAAATTATAATAGAAATTATAGATTAAAACATTACCTTGGTGCAACCATTAAAAGCCCAGCACTAGCAGCTCCAGCTCCGGGACCAAACAACGTAATTCTTTCAGGATCTCCATTAAAGAATTTAATATTTTCATACACCCATCGTAAAGCCATTGCTTGATCCAGGATTCCATAATTTCCAGGGCTATTTTCATCCCCAGTACTTAAAAACCCTAAAATTTATAAAACCGTATTAAACATATCTGAAGTAGTATCCCAAAAATTTTAAATTAAATTAAAAAAATTCCTTTACCAAGTGCTCCCAGGCGATAATTGATAGTTACAACCGTTACGTTATAAAAGCCAGCTAATATATGCGCAGGAAAAAGATTACTCGCTCCATGAATGAATTCCCCACCATGAATATAGAACATAACAGGATACTTTGCAGCTAAACCAGATTGTATCTGAAAAATTATTCAATTCAGATTTAATAAAATAGTAATTAAAAATCTTCTTTAAGATCAAATTTATTCAAATTTGGTATAAATATAAATTACTTACATTAGGGCTAAAAATATTTAAATACAAGCAATCTTCATCAACATCCCGAACTCCTTTTGTTGCTCCTGTATACTGACTCGGTTGAGGACACGCTGGTCCCCAATCAACAGCTTGTATAAGATGCCATCCTCTGTAAAACAAATATTAGAAAATAAATCTAATAGATTTCAACTATTACTTTATTGCAATTGAAGATATTTTTAAAGACATTATAAACATGCTATTCATTTTTTTTACAGGGAAAATTATGTAATAAAGGAATAAAATGTATAATGTATAAGTATCTTACTTATGTATTCTGGGTGGCTTGAATCTCCCTTCTTTTACTGGTGGCATTGCATAAGGAATACCAAGAAAAACATTGACATTTGTAGTGACTCTCTCGACAGGAAGACTCCAAGGTCTGTGTCGTGCTTCTGGGTGATCATAAAGGTATACTTTGAAACCTTGAACCAATCCATAATGAGTTGTAACAAAAATATCTCGTTCCAGATTTTTTGAATCTGTTCGCTCTCTGCCTTGTAACTCTGGTCTCCATCCTCCTAATACACCAGGCAAAGGTATTCTTTCAGTCACCTAAAAATTAGAGTAAATTAAAGTACAATTTTCATTAAAAAAACTCTTTTTAACATTAAGAATGAAATATTGTTAGTTTTTCAAACCAATTTAATATTTGCAGAACTAATAGAAGCAAGAAGCAAAAAATTAATATTCAGTGGGGTGCTAGAGAAAGCATATGCAAAAAGAAAGTGTAGTGTTATGAATGGACAGCATGAATGAGTGGCACCTACAGCTCATTTATGCATGCAGAAGCAGTAAGCCAATAGTACTACAATACTACACAGGTTGTGCAGTGTTTATGATTGTACAGGATGTAATTGACATTCCAAAAGATTATCCTTGCAGAAAGTAAAGTAGCTTCAAAAATAAATATTAGAATTTATCAACACTTATTATTTTAGTTAATTTTTTCTAAATAGAAGTATAATTTAATCTTCTTTTATGAAATTAATTAAAATTAAATTGAATTTAATTGAAATTAAAAAAAGTTCAATTTCAGCTTTAATAAAGTATAACTAAATTTCCTTCATTAATACAAAAGATCATAACAATAAGAAAACAAAAGAAAAGGAAGATAGTAATTATGCTTTAATTATACTCATACATTAAATTCATCAGTACCAAGAAAATGAAATGTAAAAGAGAAACTAAAACTTACAGAATATAAAAGAAAAAAATTAAAAATGCAAAAGTAAAAGTTTTATTATAAACACTATAAATCACATCAGGTGTTGTTTATCACTTATCATATCAACTGATCAGCAAGCACAAAGAAAAAGCTATTCTCCTTTCACAAAAAACTCAAATAACATGTATCCCAGTACTTGAAACTTAAAAGGACGATCCCTTATCTAATCTCAGGAACATAAACCTCCGCCCTAAGCAAAAAGCACAACAAAAACTAGTATGTACACAAGCGAGGAGCGATTACGAAATCGGCAGCACCGCCGCCGCTGCGTGCAACAACAAACAAGCGGCAGGAGCCTCACCCATATCATCTTTCCGACTCTCTCGAAGCTCACTCACCTCCAGGTACCTGTCCTCGGGCGCCCTGGTGGGTCCCCTGTTGTAATAAGGGTCCTGGTAGTTGGGCTGGTATCCGTACTTCCTGTCCTTGAAGAAGTAGGTCGGGCTGTAGGGGGGCTGGGGCCCGTAGGCGCCGCTCGGATTGTTGTACGTGTTGGCGTAACGACCGCGCTGCTGTCCAGGCGGTTCTTGGGCCAGCACCCCGGCGACGATCACCTGCAGGAGGCAGCCCAGCAGGTACAAGGCGTGTGCAGCCGCGGCCATCTTGCCGCGAGACACCGACTGACGCCCTATCTGTTGCTGCTACTGCTTGCGCCGAGCGCGCGAACGCTGCAACGTACGATATACGTGAGCTGAGTAAGTATACGCCGAGGTAGAAAGAGAGAGTGACTGGCGGGCGGCGGCGGGAGATATGGAAGCAAGCGCCAGGTAGGTGGAGGCGTGGAGGTTGGTCGCTGCTGCCCTCACGCGCGAGCGCCAGGCGAGTCGGTACGCGGCTCCATGGTGTGCGTATTTTATTACCGTTTTATGGGAGAACGGTTTGATGCGGTAATGGTCGGTTAGGGGTTTTTTCGTGTGGACTGCTGGACTGCTGGTTTTGCTAAATAGGTATGTTGCTTGTGTGAATGCGATTTCTTTGTGCGCAGTATAATGAAAGTATTACGATTATTTTGTAAACACTGTCATTATATTACTATTATTTTTTCACCAGAATAATGAGGTTACTTTTTTTTTAAATATTATAAACCATTTCAGAGACTGAATTTGTATAAAATCAAAAGAAATATATATCAATTGATTTATAAGATATAAACAATTTGAAGCTCTGTGCTGTTATATAAAGAATATAACATTAATTGTTTAAATTAGCCTATTTAATTATTTGTACAAATAATTTCACATGATTTAATACGTATAATCATTTTCATGTGAATCTGCGCGACTTCATTCTATAATCGGTTTGTTCAGAGTAAATAGATTATATTGAATTAATTGTTAAAGTTAAAAAAATGACCCTTTTCGGTTATACGGTTATAAACGTCAAAATTTGATTTATTACAGACGTCAAAGCTTGATAAATAATTAAATAAACATATAAAAGTTCATTCGTTACTTTTCTTTCACACAGAGTCAACAACATTTATGAGCCGTAACTGTTTATGTTTTCTTTGAACGCTGATGCAGTCAGGCACACGGCGGCATCAACGGGACAGCTTTAATTAGTGTCTCTTAAGGTTAAAGAGTCTCAGATAATTAGAGTGAATCATGATTACAAAGATCGCTGATTAGTCATTGTTTCTATTTCGCTGTTTCCAGTTACGAAGCCGTAAAATCTTTGAATTTTATGCAAAGAATTACGCGAAGCGTCAAAGAATTTTATAATGGTAAAAAATTAAATTCACAATCTTACAAAACTGCATCTTATTGAAAAATATTTCTCTACAGTTTCAATCACAAATATCAGAAATCCAACCTCTCCACAACACCGCGCATCAAATCACCCAATCAATTCCGAACCTCCTCACCCCATTCCAATCCCGCGCGCAAAACATACACATTACCGTTACCCATTACGTAAAGCCAGCGGAGTCCCGCGCGAAATTGACGAAAGAAGCTCGTCCGCTTTTTTTTAAGCTCGACGTGCAGCATCGCAGAACGCCCGCGGGCGCGCATTAAAATCCGCTTTTTGCGCCGGGAGCCGCGCGCTTTCACGGCGCGGGCATCGCTTTCATCGCTGGCAAAAGGGAAAGGGATGGCCGCATATCTTTTTTCTCTTCTTTTTTTCTGGCTCCCGAGTAATGCTTACGGCCCGTTTGCTTTGTGCTTTGTGCGCGATCGCGAAAGTCGTGCGCGCGCTTTCCTTTAATTCCATTCTCGGTCTTTTTGAGCGGCCCTCCGTCGCTTTTGTAGCGGCCGGGCCGGGCTGCCTTTTATTAAAGGGTGTTTCATGTTTTGGGATTTGTTTAACGCCCTTCTTTCGCGCTGAGTACTTTGGGAGCTCGCGGCGCGTGTGATGGCTCGTTCTCGCGAAAATGTATGCTCAGCGGTGTAACGTGTACACTGATGAAATATATTAAAATCTAACGGTAAAGTGAAGTACTTTACAGTTGTATCCTTTAATTTCTTTTTAAAGATTCAAAATAATGTTAAAGTATTTTGAAAATATCATCCTTAGTCGATTTTGTGGGTGAATTCTTTTTAAATATAATTCCTATACTACACATCGTTATTTCGTAAAGAATTAAAATCTAGGGACATTTGATGCTTGACCCAAATTTGAGTATATATCTTATCGTAAGGTTAAGGAAGTCGGTAGACATACACAAGTATTCTTCGAAGTATGTATTTTTTAGATGCATCTAAAAAGTGTTCATACTTTAATTTCTAAGGCGGTTCAGTTGAATCTCATTAAACTATCTACACTTCGCAATAAGTATTTTTTTTCTACACTTTTCAAGAAGTTCATTTGCATACAAAAATATATATTAATTAAAATAATCAGTACTCTTGCATGATATTTTAATATTTAAAATTGCGACTACATCAGAAAATCTCGATTTTTCTTTCGTTCTAATATAAAAAAAAATGCATTATCGAATTGAAGAAGCAGTTAAGTAAATATACGCGCAAGTCAGTAAATAAAGCGTGAAATTTCACCGAGGCCGAGGAATGCGAGCAAATGATAAAATTTGATCGCGGAGATAATGGTCTTAATTGAAAAAAGGCAGTATTTATATGACCGTCGCATACACTCTCCCCGGAGCTTAATTTTTTCCTCGCTCGAACATGACGAACGCGCCTCTCGTGACGAGCTTCTCGCCGAACATAATTGGCTGGTTCATCTAAAAAAACCGCACCGTATTTTTCCCGGTTAACACCCGACTTCTCGGCTCTTGGGAATGTCGTCTTTATATATATAGAATGCTAAGCTAATCGAGCAACAACTTTCACTCTTTGTCCAGGTCGGGTCGTGGGTTACGTTAGGAGGATGTGTTTTTTAAGTTTTTAAAAGCTCGCGGCTTCGATCAACCAAAAGTGAAAGTGGGCCAGCTTGTTTTCGAGCGAATATAATGCGAATCGGAATGAGGCTTACGGAAAGAGGTTCTTGCATCCGATTAATGTTATGAATTTCATTGGAGTAAACAGTTGCTTTTTAAGTACTATATTAAAAGTAATCGTCAATTATTTATTATTTTTATACAGTCTAGCATGAATGAACCTGTGTATGCACGTTGCAATCGATTATTAAACTTATCGTTCAATAAAATCCGATTAAATTTCATCGAACAAACTTTAAGAAGTTATGAATCAACGAGTTGGCAAGAGCAGGAAACGATGAATCACTTTTTGTCATCGTAAAAGTGTCAATTGCATTTCTGCAAGTAAAACCTATTCTTCCCAAGATTAATTACGATTCTTTTGAAATGTTTAAAAAAAAAACAGAATATTTTAAATATTTGCGTATAGGTCGAATTAACAGCAGACCGAAACTGAAATGTCCGCCTACAAATGTACACTCTTATCACCGACACTCTTCAACTGCATTTAAAAAAATTAGCGTCCAGCGCAAACTCACTCAAAAATCTTTCCACTCTCTCCAAACTTCCTCCGCGCCTTCCTCAATCCCAGCACTCCCACGAGCACATCCTCGGCCTCTATTTTTCCACGCAGCACTGCTTCTCCAACACCTCACTGTTTATCGGCAAAGGCAAAGCACCGCGGGCGCAGCTGCGCGGCACGAGTAAGCGAGACGAGGCAGCGTCGATTCAACAGGAGCAGCTCTGCACATGTGACTCAGTGAACGGCCCTCGCGCTTATTGGCCGACCACTCGGCGGCTAAGTCGTCGCGGCTGTGCACGCCTGCCTCGCCGAGTGCGTGAGGTGAGTACTCGATGTGTGCTCCCGCCGCGTGACGCCCGGAGAAGCGTGAATGAAGCCGCTTTCCGCGGCTCGGAGATATACTTGTTGAATGGGCGGCTGTGAGGTGTCTTTTTTTTTTCAAAGTAGGACTGCTTTTATTTCCTTTGAGGACGGAAATGTTTATCGAATCGTTGTAAAAGCGACATTGAATTAATTAATTATGCAAAGGTATATTACCGCCGTAACCGTAAAATTGATCTAATTCAAAATCGCAGGCCAATTGCCCAGGAGAACGCTCACCTTACAGTCGATGCGCCGCTTTGCGGGGCACAACTAAACGCCTAATTCCAAACAGCTGAGTGTACCCTCTCGCGGAAGCCAATCAAGCGCGTCGATAACAATGCCTGCGAAGTGCAGCGCCGAACTTCGTGTGCCGATATTACTCAGCCCGGCACCCGCTTGGACGAAGCGCGGAAAGCCGCTGTAATGCTTTTTTCACTTAAAAGCCGTTTTTTTTTCTGCAGTTTCGAAATCGGATTCGTTTATCTGCCGCTTTGCTTGCGTCGACGGGAGAGATTAGATTGAACGATAAGACGAACGTACACGTGCGCAGCGCAGGCTTGTTAAAGGGGATTGATCGATTTGTCGTTTTTTTTTATGGTAAAAGTGCGGGGATTCGTGAATTTGAGGCGTGCGTTTTGGGAAAAGGATTATTTGCTTTGTAATTTATGTTATTCAAGTAGTCAAAGAATAAAATTCAAAATTGCGTTGGTCATAGATTGTTTAACAATATATTTTAACATGATCAGACAATAAATACAAAATAATTATTACTAAGCACTCTAATTAAAAAAAAATCTTTGATTATTCTTAATACTAAATTTTTATTTTTGGAGATATTATTACTATTCTAATAGAGATTAGGAAAGAGATTAATACTTCCAACGCGTATATATAATAAATTAGTATTCATTTGGAATACACGAAATATCCAAACTTGTATTAGTGAACATTTTCATAGTAGCAGTTAAATTCAGAAAATTTACTTGCTAAAGCTTACGTGCAAAATATTTTAACATCAGGTAGTACAGACTTATTGCAGTCTGTAATTCGTGAATGGTAAAATTGCATTTTATTCAATCATCTTATGAATAGAATATCAGCTAATGTTGATGTATTTTTCTTTTTGTTTTATTTTATTGAACTTATTTCACTACAAAAATTAGCGATTTTTGCAAAAGTAGCAAATATTAAAATAGGACATCTACTTCCTGTACACTGAGAAAAACATCAAAAGAAAAATTACTATGTTTTGTGGTAACCGAAGGACAGACTCAAATTATGGCCCATTTT
>UCOM01003698.1:0-16168 GCA_900474385.1 Ormyrus pomaceus | reverse complement strand
ATCTATACATATTATTTATAAATAGATAAAAGTGAGTAGAAATTGGGACATGAGTAGAAATTGGGACATTTACCTTAGTAGAAAAAATAAATACCACAGTCTGCAGTAATTGCTTATCAACTTTTGATAGTACAAATTAGTTTCCTGGTTTTTTGGCTGCTTTCTTGGCCCACGAACCGTGTAAAAAAAATGGTATCGAATATACATAATGGTATGGAATATATACAAATACCCAGGAATGGACATTCATAGAGTATACATAGTATATGCATAATTAACCTATAAATTACACATCATTTTTTTTCCACATTTTACGTGTGAATAAAAAATGAAGTGTAATTTATATTATAGGTTAATTATGCATATACTATGTATACTCTATGAATGTCTATTCCTGGGTATATATATTCCATACCATTATGTATATTCTATACCATTTTTTTTACATGGGGAATTAGCTATTAGGATTTGTTTTTATATCATTTGAATTTTAGTTATTTAAATTACTAAAATAACTATAGTCTCTTTTAATTCAGTAATTTAAATAACTAAATTTTTTATTTTAAAAAATGTATACATATAAAGTATTGATAATATAAATGGTTGATAATTACTAATGTTAACTAAAATTTCAATGAAAGTTGTATTTGATTGAAATTATTACCTTTAAATAGAGATTCGTTTTAAAATTAAGAATGACACCATTCAAATGTTATTCTATCTGAAAGTTTTAATTGGATTATGTAATTTTTATATAACAAATAGGGAATGCAAAACCGTCCCCGTTCGACTAAATTGAAGCGTTTGAAAAAACAGTGATTGCACTGATGAAATAGAATGGAAAATATTTTTATTAAAAGATTGAATAAATTTCGTTAAAAATGTTTTCAGGGAAAGCAAAAACAAAGAGTCACAAATAATACAAATGCGAATTACTTTGTTTTAAACAAAGTTATATCATTCAAAGCGAATATTTTTCCAGACAATACTACCCATTCAAACGTTTCATTTCCATTTGAAATTTCTCCCTAACTTCGCCGGTCAGTTAGTATTGTGAACTGACACAGTAAACGCACAGACAAAATTTTCTCTGTGGGAAGAATGCACGGCATTTCAATATTTAACGAGTCTAAAATATAACTATTGTCTCTGCCAAAGTTTGACTTTTCTTCTGGTACGCACTTTTAAATAAATTCATTACCATTGTTTTTACACTGTATAGTTCTATATACGTTAGTTGCCTATTATTAGTCTAACATTCATGACCTACATTCTATAAAACAATTTAGATAAATAAATTTTATTCAGCTAAATCTTTATCGTATTTTTTCAATAACTATATTACAAGATTTTGCGAAAAAAAGGTTACAGGCTTTAATAAATTTAAAAGCAATCAGACAATCAAATAACATTCTTTTAATGAGTCGTGTTTGTCTTCAGTACCGTTTCGATTGAAGTAATTAAAATAAAATTGTAATTGGATTCAATTACTGTTGCACGTTAAACACCTAAAAGTTATCGTTTCTGGAATCATTATTTTCAAAAAATTTAAAATAAACACCTGAACAGTCGTTAATAAACAACAAGATGGGAAAGTAAGCTTTCATTAAAATTATTACAAAAACAAGCTGTATCGACGAATGAAATTAATTAGCAGTGAAAACAAAGGAGACGACGGCCCGAAAAAGAGGCCGGAAATATTCGCAGGGAACGTCCCAGTCCTTTGCGCGCCGGATAAAAAAGCAACGATTTCAATATGTCGGCCAAAGACTGACGGCCTAGAACAATGCGGCCGCGGCGTTTGGCCGAGTTCCAGGCCCGGATCAAAGTCGTCGAAACTTTTTCGTGGCCCGCACTTAAAGTTTTCCCCGCACTGCGCGACACGACCCATTCGTGCGTCCGCTTCTTCTTTTTTCTTTTCCTTCGCCGCCTGCATTAAGCGCAATAAGCGAGCATTATGACTGTACCCGCTGACTTGCCTCTTCTCTAAGCTGGACGCTCTCTTTGCTTTATGCGCGAAATTAGTATGGAGGAGATTGTTTCTCTCTTCCTTCCCTGATAAAACACTGCTTGCTTCCAAACCATAATAAAACTAATCAAACTTTCATTAGCTATTGCAGCACGAAATGCTGCGAGGCAAAAAATAGCCTAGTAAAAGTATAATTACAAGCTGGTAAAACCAAAAATAAAATCTGAACTTTACAAAGATAATCCTTTGAAATTGTGAAAAAAGCAGGATTTTCAAATGTAAAAGAGAGCTCGATCGAATATAAAAGTCCAAAAAGGGATAAAAAGTAAAAGAAAATCGAAATGTCCACAACGAATGCTTCTATATTTTTTATTTTTCCATTCTGCAATCGATTGACCTGACAGTACAGCAATATTTACAGAAATATTTTTCTAAAGTATAAAGTTGATTAAAATTGCTTTTAAAAATAATACAAACAATTAAACAATTCGTTGACCTGGCAAAGCAACACAGCGGCACAAATTGCAACTATAGCAGCCTTCAGCAGTACAGCGGCGACTGACGAGTCCGCGAATCAATTATTCGCCACGACGAAGGGAGACGCAGAGTTGCGAGAGGCAAGAGGCCCCGGGGCGGCCTCGGGGAAAGAATGCCCGGAGACACGCTATGGCGGATTCCGCGAGTCCCCGAGCGTCGCGCGTCGCGCGCGTCGCCGGAGATTAGCGCCGGCTCCGCTCTCCCTTTTTCCGGGCGGCGCCCCCCCCTCTCCCGGGAAATCACGCCACCTTCCGAGATCTCTCCCCGAGAGTGACGCGAGACTGGCCGATTGTACCGCGGAGCTTGTCCCCCTGTCACTTACGGGAAATAAATCCGGCCAAAAATTCAATGAGATCCCGAGTCTAGCCGCTGCGAGTTCTCTGTAAGACAGCCCGTTTAAATGCAATATTTCCGTGAAGGGTTTTCTGTCCCTCTTTTTTTTTTGGAAAATCTCGGGGGGAAGATTGCTTTTATCGATGCGCTTCTCTTCTCTTAAAATAGTCACAGTCGTTGCTCGCGTGACATCAGTGGGTATATTATTAGAATGGAAACAAAATGTAAGTAGAAAGAGTCAGTGTTACGTCAGACATCGATCAACGTGCCTGGAACACTGTGTAAATAATTTTTAGAAAGCACTCTGGTATTTATAAACGTTTTATCAGTACTAAAACAGTATTACTTAATAAAAATATTATTTATAATAGTTGACAGACTTGTACCTGAATTAATGAAGCACTGGTAAATGAAGCGTTGAAGTCGAATTACTGAAAATTAAGATTCATTAATGTTTAGCAACAAGTTGAGCGCGTCGCGCCGTTTTACCGCTCCTCAAAAGAGAAATATTCATCTCGGTCCTTGTTTATCCTGAAACTCGCTTTGGCGATATTGAAATACTCGCTCCGCGGAGAAATATTTTTCGCCCGGCCGTCATCGCTCCTCCGCTATAAAACGCGTCTAATAAAATGAAGTTGCGACGGCATAAAAGGAAAAAGTTGGAGATACAGACATGGATAAGGTCCTCGAGACCCTCGGCAATATATAGACGCATAAATCAGTGCGTCAAGTGTCGCGCGGCTCTCATTTCGATTATTGAATTTTCGCGTTTTACTTAGCTTTATCCTTGTATCTCCCCCGTCTTGCTGTTTTTTGGGAGCTTCGACGCTCTGATTAATTCATGAAAGTCGCTCTCGTATCGAAGCTGTTTTCGTATTATTGCGGAGAGAGAGATTCTGATAGTGTATTGCGCGAGCTGAGTCGGGGATACGCTTTAAAGCCCCGATATCAGAGGTTTGCGACACTGCTTTGGGGGATTCTTCCCCGGTGTTTCGAAACAAGATATTAAATTTATTCGCGGGTTCAAGGCCGTAACGACGTTCATTTTTATTTATGGCCTCGAGATAGCAATGGAGAAATTCAATATACTGGGTTATTTAGATTTAGTTGTTGGATCGATTTCATTGTTTGAATTAAAGGGCTTTTTGTTATATTATTTTTAAAAGTCAACAAATTTCGATGAAAGCCGGGGTAATGTTTCGATACCCGATTCGATTACAGTAGTCCAGTCACGAATAGGGGCCCCTATGAATGAAGCCACAGCTTTTATCTCTTCGCTTCCCCGAAGGAATTCTACCGTAATTTGAACTTAGGAAAAACGTTAATTTAAGTAATGAAACGCAAAATTATTGTTTATAACTTTAAAAAATTATTAAATAAAAAACAAAAGCTACATAAATTTATAGATAAACAAATATTATCTAGCACTGTTGGGTCTCAAGTAACTAAGATTATCAGAAACGCAAAAATCTGCCTTTTTCTGGATAACGTTCTAAACACCCCATTACGAAAGTTATCCTAAACAAAGATGAAGAGTAGCGCTCAGATAAGGCGACGGCCGAGTGATAAATCGGCAAAATAATCGGCGCGTATTTCGCTGGAAAACGGCAAAATTTCAATGCGATAAGGTCGAGCAGCGACCTCTCTCTCCTCCTCTCCCGCTCGATCAATCTTTCTCGTTCACCGACGAGCTTCCCTCTCCGCGTTGGCAGGACGAAGCGGTCCTCCTCCCCCCCCCCCCTTCCCTTCCTTCAAGGGCAATCCATTTTGTTCGACAACCATTAGCTTTGTCTGCGATCGATCACCTCCCACGAGGGAGGAATGCTGCACCGCTTAGCGAATATCTCTTTTGCTGCATTACACACGCACTTTTTCCTCCGGGTTTGAGGCCCCCTCCGCCCCCCCCCCCTTCTTTTTTCGCCCGATCGTATAGCTCTCGCTGGTCCCTCATGAATTTTTCATTGCCCGCGCGGCAACTCGGCTCTGATTTGACTTTAGCGGGGATTTAGCATTCATGAAAATCCCTCGTTTCTCTTTCGATCTGCTCCTTTTGTCTTACTTTTTTTTCTGCTGAAATTTCCTGAGAGAGAGAAAGAGAGAAGTGAATTGTTTATGCTTGTTTCAGAGGCTACGTTTGCAAGTTGTTCGACATGGATGAATGCTAATTGATTCTTTTGCGCGATTAGGGGGATTTAAATGTTTTATTACGTTTTCTCGCGGGCCTTTGTTCGCCAGTCAATTAATAATAATTTTAAATCGGGCAAATTGTAAAGCAAAACAATTGCGGACAGGAAGGGAAATCTGTTGAAAACGTGGGATTTATTTTCATTTATTAACGTCAGCAGGCAGCGGAAATTCTTTAAAAGCAAATCTTACTTGAGTGTACGTAAACTAATTACTCGTTAAACAACGCTATTATTCCCGGATTTAACAATTGCTGATATACCTAAAATGTGAATATAACTTTAATTATTTACTAATTAGTACTAAAATCCTAACGAAGCTCAAGAAAGTTTATTTTTGCAGCGGCCCAATGAGAAGCTTTGTAATTAAACTCAGTATTCGGTAATGATGGATTCCTGGAAAATTTTTAAAGCCCGGCGTTTAATTACGGAAGGAAGTTTAATTAAAAAATTTTGCATACCTTGCTTGACCAGCTCTTCTTTTTGTAAAAAACCCAATCTAAATTATCAAACTTACTCCGTGAAAAGAGAAAAAAGGGAAGAAAACATTTTATTAGAGCTAATTTCGGCATTGCCATCGGACAATGAAGGCTTCACACCTCTTGATCCATTAAGCAGCTCCCTCAGCGAAAAATCGGCTCTCTCGGGCCATTCATTAAAAGCGTCGGCAGCGGCGCCGGCGTCGGCGGCACTCGTCGCCGTTCAGCCGTGAAGACACGCCCTCGTAAAATCACGCGGCCGAACGCGAACCGGACGTCCTGAGAGCGCGCCCGGCCGCGTCAATAATTTTCGCTCGCCGAATTGCCGGGCCAGCTTTTGATTTATGCGCCCAGAGACGAGGGCCTTCCGCGGCCGAGGGATCCTGTGCTCTCGCTTCGACGTCTTTTGCCCCGCGTTGGCATTGATGGGTTTCGAGAGCCGTTTTAATGAGCGACGAGTGTTTTTTAATTGAATTTTCGAAGGACGTTCTTAATTATCTCTTTAAGGGACCTATTTACTTTGCTTTCGTTTATTTGCTCATTTTGCAGACATTTTACTAGAAATTCATGTTTCTGATTGGTGGATTTTCTCTTTTTATGTCTGCTTATATGCTTACATAGAAGAATATGATTTTCCTTTAGTTTTCAGTCGGCAATCGTAAAAAAAAGCTTTAACGTTCGAAACGCATGCAACGACAAAAAACTTTTCTTAGAAGCAAACTGTTTTCGCTGCACAAATAAGGATTACATTTTCTGAACAATTTTACTCTATCAATAATTCTGCTATTGAAAAATAAACGGAACAAGTTGAAAATGTTTAAGTCGACTTAACGTTTAGCTTAAAGAGGATTTGATAGAAAAATTATTCTTGCCAACACACTCTGATCTCAATCCCTCGATTAAGTACATTTACGCATCTCGTAACGCGGAATCATAAATAAAGCTCTTTGAAAGATCGTGCCTCGTAAAGATAATAAAATGAACAAAACGCGGAAAAAGGGGAGGAAAAACCGCCGCGAAAAGGACAGGGAGAAAAGAGAAAAACAGAAGCCGCGCGGAGGGAAAAACTCAACAATCATAAAAGCTAGCGCCGCCCGGTATAACGACAGAAGCCATTTTCAGATTTATGATGCGTAAGTAGATACAGTTGAAACGACCACAATAATTTTTCAGATGTCCTCCTCTGTCTCCGCCTCTCGTTCTCGCTCTCTCTCTCTCTCTCTCTCTCTCTCTCTTCGCTTTCTGATACACGACGCCGCAGTTCTTTCTGCGATCTGTCTTATTTTCATTGGTTTATGCGCGCGAGCCAAATTTATTTTTGTAATTCATGGCTTTATAAAAGTCCCTTAAGCTCCTTTGCAATTGCTTAATTGAGATCTATTGTTGTTTAAAAATGTAATGGCGAATCGAACCTTATTAACGAGGAAAAGAAAGTACAAATGTTCGTCTCCTAACTTATCTCGGTAAAGAACGTTTTTCTTTGTAATAAACCTATTTCTACTTTAAGAAGGATCTACTACCGCAAAAGGGTGTGTTTTTGAAAAATGTTTTATGTTGCAGTTTTTTAAGATTATATGACAAGCAAAAATTGTTATAACAAAATATAGTTTTATTGTTAAATAAAAGAAGTTCATAAAAATGCATGATTATTCTATTTTTTAGTCGATTTGAATCGGCAACTGCGCATTTTGATTCATAAACATTTTAATTCGTAATAGACCATTATTTTATGCTCTATTTAAATTAAATTTCAAATAAAATTATAAATATTTGTTTCAGAAGCAAAATGAATAGTTGATAATTAAAAATTGGAATGGAAAATAAAAAATGATGTTTGTCTCTTTAAAAAAATATTTCGTGGTAATGAAATCTGTAGAGATAAATAAAAGCAGTGAATTTTTAAATTATTCGTTGTACTTTTAACTACAAAAATAAATATTGTAATTTGCAGAAACCACAAAAAATAATTCAATTAAACTTCTTTATGTTTGGAAAACTGTATCAATGAAATATGATATTGATTTTATTATTGTATTAAAAGAAAAATTCACTAATTTTCTTTCATTTATTTGTTTCAGGTAAGGCACAATATTTCACTCACCAATGACCATTAATCGATTGGAAGCTCCTTTTTGGTAATATTTTATTATTTATTTAAAAGAGCGACACGAGCAAGCTCGTAAATTTTATTTTGCACGAAAGATATTGAAGTAATAAAAGAAACTATTTTATTATCTTAACATAATAGAGTAGGAGAATAGAATCGAAATCCCCTCGTGGCCGAAACAAAAATTTTTATCCGAATCCATGTAATCCACGTTATATTCCATATACGCGGCTCGCGGCGATAAAATTTAATTCTCTAATCTCGCAAAACTATCGCTCGTACATTCCGTTCCGGCACTAACCCTCGCTCCTGAAATCCTTGCTCGCAATTGGGAGAACGGAATGAAACGGCGAAAAAAATATGCCGCGCGCACCCACACCAATTTCCATTCGAGCGTGTACAGGGGGCTTGGATATAAAAAGAGAGCGCGCAACAATTTTACGGAGTTGCGGATAAATTCGATATAGGAAATGTAAGCACCGCGGCGCGCGGACTGCCGCCGGCGCATAGTGCTTTCTAGATCCCTATGGTTTACAAGCTCGCGCCTGTAAATCATCGGGGAAAGATAAAGGGAATTACTCGCGGATTACTTTCTCAAGTGGTTACACGGTGCTTCTGGAATTTTGGGAACTCGAGAGATTCGAATTGAAAGTAATTTTTCAGTAATTTTTCGTTCCCCAGGCTGTTTTCAAGTAGGATCAAAGCGATAAAGTGTAGGATTAGTGCGCATTCAGGGGGTACATCAATCGCTGGAATTTATGCTTCTCTATATATATCTTGAATGAGCGTTGATCGAGGGTTCTTATATAATTATGCAGCCTAAAGAGGTAAAAAAGTCATTATCCTGCCATATTAGAAGGCGGCTCGGCAACCACTTGTTAGAGTTGGAAAAGAAATATTACATCCGTTTAACGAGAAATATTGCATCGCGTTTAATCGTTTCCGTGCGCTTTTCCCTTTTCAAATTCAATAATTTCAGAATTTCTATATTGACATTCTGACCCGCAGAAGTGCATTAGCTTCCCGCGCTCCAAAAATGTCCCTCTTCCCGAGTACCGGGACTCGCTTTGTACTCATCTTTCGTCCTCCTTATCAATTTTTCTCCTGGCGGCTCTCCTCTCCGGGGGGAAGGGACGGGGAGGGCGCGTATACCTGACGGGGCCGGAATATCAAGAGGATCAGCGGATATTCGAGAGCTCGGTTTGTACTCGTCGCTTTTTATCCGCGGGGGCGGGATGCACCCCGGCTCTCTTTATTCTTCGGATTCTCCCGAGGGAAAAGCGTAAGGAGGGAAACGAAGAAGGGTGCCGTTTTATTTTGCTCGCTTTTTTTCGATCGGCGATAGTTCAAAGGCTTGACTTCCAACGTGTTTGCTTGGCGTGTTTCTTGCGCGATTTCTGACGAATATTTTGCTTGAAGGTATTTGGTGGTGTATAATTAGAAAATTTTAGTGCTCGCAAAATTTACGTTTAACCTTTTCGTCATGATTTTTGATTATTTAGAATAAAGTATTGATATTAAGTATAATCATAGAATGGATTGCAATAAATATATTAGTAAAATTTTTATTTTAGTTAAACTATACGTTCTATGGGTGTCAATAATTGGGACTGCTTTATAATTTTGGAAGATCATTTTTAGAAATTCTTCATAAAAGTAGACATATACCTGCAAAATAATTAGGATGGGAAAAGAATTAGATTTAAAATTGTACAGTAATTGTTCTTTAATCGGATCATCTGACAAGATTTATAATTATTTGACTTTAATCTTTGTAAAAATTCAGAGAGTCTAACATTCATTTTCACCTAATTACTTGAGTAAAATTAAAGCTGAATTAAGCATTTAAACCTCGAAATATGCTTTCCAGTATTATACAAGTAAATTTAATGACCTGTTCTCTGTAGACGATAGCTGACTGAAAGGGTTAAAGCATTTATTTCTTTGTCTGTCGGTGTTTAGTGTGAATTTTTAATTGACGTTTCGACAAAATTTTATGTAATGTGACGTTTAAACCCTTGAATACGCGCACATGAAAAATTTAATTATTCAGCAACTCGATGCAAAAGGCATTCTGTTTAACGTTTTTCAATCTATTTACGTAGCCAGCAAATCATTGAATTTAAAAGGCCTAATTATGGTAACGAGCACACGCGGAAGAGGCAATTCGACAGAATGAGAGATCTAAAAAAAAAAAAAAAAATCTTCAGCCCGGCAACGCGCGGCAACGTTGCGATTGATGCAGTCAGGTGAAATCCAGCGGCGATACCTCGCCCAATCAATTATTCATCCTTAATCCTTTGACAAATTCAAATATTACCGGAGGCGGCTGCACCGTCGAAAGCGGATCGAAAAAGGAGGAGCGAAAGCCGCGAGGAGCAGCAGCAGCACGACGCGGCGATCGATCATTGCGCGGACTGATTCGCCCCAGAAAAGGAAGAGAGCCGCGCGCCACTAATCCGCGCGTTCATCGCTGTTTTAACGCCGCGCGCGCGGCGCTGCCGGATTATCGGATAGACGTAATGAATCGTCGCGACGCGCGAGTGGAAGCGAGGAAAAAAAAATTAAAATGTGGCTTTTGACGCGCTCGTCGAATCGAGCTCGTTTGCGAGCCTTCGAAAATCATTATACGATTTGCGGGTGATGATTGCGAGTGAAAAAGGCTGGAATCGAGGGGCAGATTCGTTTTCGGCTGTAGCTTTTAGACTGTGAAAATAGACGTATAATAATAAACTAATTGTACGGTTATTTTTTAGATTTTTTTTAGAACCTAATCGTAATAGTGTGAACCACCTGGTAATTACTACAAAGTTTTTCTCTGTAGAACAATTACTGAGAGAATTCATCGTTTACCTACGTTTTATAACTTCAATTACTGTCGATCAAAGTCTATATCAAATTGGATGCTTTAGGGACGATAATTGACGTGGCATGTCCTCCTAGCTTTAAGAAATCGAACAAGCTTGAATTAAAGTTATCTCCTTGCTTCAAACAGAATAAAATTTTATAAACTAATGACGTATAATTTAATAAGAATAATTTCGTTATCGAACAATTCTCCTCGACAAAAGTTTAGTTAAAAAGAGGTGAAATTATAAAATCATAAACCAGCGCATTACTTTTGCACGTCAAGATGATTATCTTGAAATATGGCCGGATTGAGACAATAAAAAATGGCTCTTTCGCTAATTGCGGCCGATTCATTTTTCATACGAAAATTGCGTTTTTTATCTTTTCAACGCGCGCGCAGTGCGAAAAAAACCCAAGTTACAGCCACTAAATGACGAATAAGCGGGGGTATTATTCATTATAAAAAGACACGTCTCGCGACGTCTGAAACGTGTACAGCCTCCGCGTGAATTCGATTGAAATGCGGGAGTGCATCGGCGAGGATACGTTCATAAATCAATAGCAGCGGCGAATCAGGTAACCGAGCGTAGAACAAGCCCGTGGCGCGAAATTTACATGGAGACGCGCGGCGCTGCGAGCGGGGATGTGCGCCCGAGAGGAGCTCCCTGCCGCTGTCGGCTCGTTCACTCGAAAAATATCCGATACGCCGATCCGGCCGAGCTTCGACTAACTGCTCGCCTAACTTGGCGCCGCTCTCTTGTTCCTAACTGCTGCTCGTCTCCTTGGGTCTGCGTGCAGCTGAAATTTATGCACCTCCGAAGCGGCCGAGCAGATTAGTCGCGACAGACTGCTTGCGGTGCCTGCACAACTTCATCGCCAGAATGTTGGCTCCTTTTTCAAATCGGGAGCCGCGGCAATTGTAAAAATATAAAGTTTTACAAATCGGACGGGCTCTGCATAAGCCGCGGAGAGACGGGGGGGCTGACCGGAGGCATAACCAATATGCAACGTTCGTATTCAGGGCGCGGCGGAAGTCGGGACAGCGACGGCGGCGCGGGGCGTCCCGCTTTCTGCAAAAGTCAGTCTCTGCGGAGTGGGTCTCTGCCCCCTGGGCAGCCAGACGTGCCGCGTCACGATTTCGATTCCGCGTTGCGTTTCCGCAAGCCACCGCCGCCGCCGCCACCGCCGCCGCTGCCAGGAACACGTTTTATCGGGGCGGAGAGGGACCGAACTTCCGACGTAGTTTCCTTCTTCCGATGACTTTGTTCTTCCTAATCTCGCGCAATACGTGTCCGAGGAATCGATGCCGCTGCCTCTGGTGCTGTTTGCCCTTTGTTCCGACGCTCCGGCAGAAAAACTTCTTATTGGGTTTGAATCGAAGGCTGATTCAATGAATCGGAGATTTTATGCAAATGCTGAATTATGTAGAGTCGTTGAATTCGTTCGAGTGTGTCCTTATATTTTCGCGCTTATATTATTAATCCTATTTTATAAAAGCTAATAAAAAAATGTCAATTTTATTACAAAGTTAGGTGTTATCATTTTAATGCATTTGGAAATGAAATTAATGTTAAAAATTTTACAGCCCCAAGATAATTTATATTTCAGAGGAGCTCATTTGTAATTTAATGTTTATAGAATGCGTTTAAAATCGGGGTGTAAAATAATTTAGTATTGATATTTTATTACTTAAATTCAAAATTGAATTACGACTAATTAAAGTTTTATGCTAATTATCAGTTTTAAAATCTTTTAAATAAACTGATTAATGCAAATTTATTTTTAATGTAAATTTTTAAAGTAATTTCTAAAAATAAACGCGAAGCTTGCTATAAAATTCATTTGAATAGTCAATTACAATTAATAAAAAAAATATTTAAAATGCATTTAAAATAGCTCGAATTCTCGAGATTTCGACACCTCATCTAACTTGGATAATTGGCTGGCTCGGGAATTTCAAAGTCGGGATCTTCAAAGAGGGTAGATTGTCTTTGGACAGGTCCTAGTTTCCGGTCGACTTTTCAGCTACTTTTCTTTCAGCAACTGAAGCTTCGAACGGCAGCGAATCCGCAGAAAGAAGCAGCCGTTATTTGGGGCGCGAAATCTAGGTGGCCGTTGCCGAGGGCGATTTTCTATATGACAGAGAGGCCCTCGGCGACAAGTCTCAGCAAAACGAGTACACAGAGCGAGACTCTCGGCGTAAGTGCAAAATTGTCGAAGTTTCCGGTTCCGCGTGGCAGCGCGCTTGGCACAGCGAGAGAGAGAGAGAGAGAGAGGGAGAGAGCGGCGTAAAATTGGCCCGACTGCACGCTGCAGCCACCGTCATTATCCGTCAGTTTGATTGCCGTGCGATTAAACATTTCGTTCGAGCTAATCCACTTAGGGCCGCCGCGCTGCGCTCCCGGCCCGCCGCGGAAATGAATTGATCGTGCGTACGTGCAGTTCCCGGCTGCGTGCGCGGGGCCTTGATTTCAGGTACATCTTTCAGCCCATTGAGCTGTGAGACCGGAGCTATTGACCAAAGACCTCAATTGCTTCAGACGCACGTCTCTCCTCGGTTAACGTCGAAACCCTTTTCACTATAATTAAACCTTTCGGGTTAAATATTGCAATTTTTTAGTATTCCTGCCGGGTGATTAATTAAAATTTCCAAATATTTGAAAAGCATAGTAAATTTATTTAAAACAATAAATCGTGAATTAATAATCGACTCTAAATAAAACGTTAAATAAAGATAATTGATTTAAGGTATTTGTCATTGACGGTAGAAATAATTAATCAGTCAATTCTCAAGAGGTTATTTTATATGCAGCGGCAGAATTTGATTTCTGATGCATAAATCGTATTATTTTCAATTAAATAAATAATGCGTATCAGACAGAAGTGATTTTTCGCTTACCCGAGCAATTTCATCCGCGAATAAAATATAACGATAATGCAATTTAGCCGCGCATAAATGACGATATTGTTTTATGCCGCAATCTGGACTATAAAGTAAAAATATTTACTTAAAATAAATGAGACAGAATAAGACAGTTGTTATTGGGGAAGCGCGAATTTAAAATGAAAATGCAGAGTGCCAGCTAAAAGCCTGCAGGAGTGAAATGGTTTGATACGCGTTTAATAGCCTTATATTGGCCTGCATTTCGCGGAGCGAACAAAATTAAAATTCAATACACCGACTTTACGGGGGATATAAAATTACTTTTTCAGAGTACGAAATAGGAATATAATTGGCAATTTCAGATTAATATTCTCTTTTATAACGTGTAGGTGCAATTGTAGAATCGCATTTGTAGCAACGAAGCAAGCTAATTACAGTTCTGTCTTTGATTTATTCTTCATTTTAAATTAATTGCTCTGGATTCCATTGTCTCTTCGAGTCATCCAATTCCGACGCTCAATTATTTCATTTAAAATTGCATTGTTGTCCGAATGATCCCCTATTAATTTTTCACCATAAGCGCCGACGAGTGTACGGATTTTGCTAAAAACAATTTCAATTCTTGTGCGTTTTGTGCGGGAGTAATTGAGCGCTTTACTTTCGTAGACTAACGATTACATTTTATAATCTATTCGAACCAGTTACCAAGTTTAAATTGAATTGCGTTCTATTTACGGAATATCAAAGTTTTAAAGCTGATTAAAAGCCCCGCTCGGCCGTTTCTCTCTCTCTCTCTCTCTTTTTTATCATGCTAACGAACACTGAAAATCAATCGGCTAGCAAATAACTTCATTCCAGTGAAACTAATTGTTACGTCGAAGAGAGAGAGGGAGGGTTAAAGCGCTTTTCGCAAATTATAACCCCTAAAAATAACAAAGCGCGACTCACTATCTCGGCTTCTATAATTTTTTTCCGAACCGGCCGCTTTTATAATTCAGCAGCGGTAAATATTTCATCCTAGCTAATGGACTGTGCGCGACAGAGTCGGCAAAGGCCAAAGCGGCCGAAAATGAAGCCGTACCAGCGACAATTCGTTCCGCTAGTTAAAGCCGACTTTTTGTGCGCGTCACCCGACGACGTCGCGGTTTATTTGTATTCCAGTCACTTTGCGCGTATTTACATGCGATTTGTATATGCGAGAGGCCGCGCCGCTGCGGACTCCAAAATTAAATTCCAGCCCGGGTTCGGCCGTTCTCCGCGGCGGCGTGTAATGAAACGCGCGCGCGGCAGCGAGAGAGAGAGAGAGAGAGAGACAGAGAGAGGAGCCGAATTTTTCGATTACCGCGCGAGAACAGGGACAAATCGAATGCGCGCCGCGGCTGCTGCTGCAATTTTACGGCTTCGAATTAATATGGAATTGAATTTCGAAAATTCACCGGTAGCATTCGATTTATACCGGGAGCTGCAAGCTGGCTTGCCTTTCGCGTTCTAATGGTCGAACTTGCGGCTAGAATGCGCCGATAGTTTATCGTCAAAATTAACTTTGTCCTTTTCGACAGGCGACCTTTTTTTTCTCCTTTGCCAGAGCGCGACGCTCGGAAGTTCATTTTTAAGCGAACGTCGTTTGTCAAAGGTTTGTATTCTTTTTTTAAACTTGGTTGAAAAATACTTTATAAGAATTTAAGCGAGATTGCCGATGAATAAATAAATTTCGATTTAGCTTTCAAATATTTTGCTACTTTTAACTGCACTCGATTGCCAATTTATTTGTCCTTCATTAACGAATCGTGCCAAAATATTTAGAATCTTTCCAAGAATTTGAAGCAAAAATATCCTCGTTTTATCATCAGAGAGTAAAATACTCGGCTAATTATTGAACACACTTTAAAACTATTCTTTCATTATTCTCTAGAGAAAACGAGCCGAGGTCCTCGACTAGGTCAGAGGATTCGCAAGAAAAGTTGGAAAAATAGCCGACAAGAGTCGAGGAGTGGAAGCGCCTTTCATCTCCTCGGGGCGGCAGCCTTATTTTGTGCCCGGCGCGCGGCCAAGACAAGGGATTTCACACTCGGCGGTGCGTCCATCCCTCCGCCCCCTCCGGAGAGGCGCTAAACTCTTTCCAAAGGACTTGCCGCCAATCCCCTTCCCTTTTTGCCTTCGAGATTTCCGTCTGGGAGCTCCTGCCGGCCCGGTGCTGCCGCGTGGCCGCCTCTTTCTAAAGGAATTTTTCGACTTCTCCTTTGTGCGCCCGAAGCTGGAAATGATTTCGTCGCCCTTCAAGCCCCGAGAGGCTTCGAGCATTTACTCGTTAATTAATACGAAAAAATTGGAAGATAAAATAGATCACCCTCTACGACAAACCACATTTATTGTACTTTTTCAAAAAACCCTAGAAAATTAACCAGTTTAGCTGGTTAACGTGTTTTAAATAGAACTTTTTTTACCTAAAATTGATTTCTAAATGGAATAAAAACTATTGGAAGATGGTCTTAAAAGATAAAATGCCATTACAGTAAAATATTCGTAAACATCAAACATTTAATTAATACTGACAAGGAGAGTGCACGACATTTGGGTAATGGATTTTCCTGTAACTTTGAGATATGCTTTCTAATGTTAATATATGATAACGCTCGATTTTTCAAAAGTTATATGCTCTTTTAGCGAAAAATCGATTTTTGTTTAATCACTTATAACTTCTCAACTATTAACGGTACAGTATTTTAACTCCCCGCATTTGAAAGGTGAGATCAAATCCTATCGATTAAAAAAAAAGACATCAAAAAATCTTTATTTGTTCAAAAGTTATAGTCAAACAAAGAATGA
>UCOM01003697.1:0-16188 GCA_900474385.1 Ormyrus pomaceus | reverse complement strand
TTTCTTATATTTTAGCGAAATAAATTATCGTCAAAATACTTTTCCAAAAACACTTAGCCGCTTAAAATGTGGTCTTACTTATTTGCATCATGAATACAGTAAGAAATATAATATTATTATAGAAATACAAACTATAAAAGTATTAAATTAATTAATTATGAATAAGTACTTATATCTAAAAAAACATGTAATTAAACAAGTGTATTATTATATTCCTTTATACAAAATGGAAAATATTTAATGTAAATCTATAAAACAATAATCGGAACTTCAAAGCGTCTTGCTACTCTTCACCACGTTGTACGACGCTGAGTTTAACGAAGTTTTCTAAGAATTATAAAGAGCTTCGTAAAATTTACTTCTAAAACTCATTTTTTTCAGTTTTCAGCTTTTTACTCAAAACCTAGTTGACAAAATTTATATATATATATATATATTTGTTCAGAACAGTTGATAATTTAATTTAAGAGTTATAATTTAAAAAAAAACACGTTTTTGTTAAAAACAAAAGATCCATGATATTTAGAGTAATTTTTTTATCTGAAATTATAAGTATTTTTATGCTCTTTAAAATGGCTTTTGTCCGATTCAAATATCTCAATCCTATCATTAAAAAAAGTAAAATTAAATTTTTCGAAAATCGAAAATTGGCGATAAATCGAAAACGAATAAACTAAACAAAAAAAAGAATTTTTTTACCGCTATCACAAAAAAAAAAAAAAAAATGAACGGTCAAAGATGGCAATCCGTTCAGTAGAAGCTGAAATCCAGGCGAAACACATTCATACACACATACATCCATACAGACATTTTTATAAAACCATTTATTCTTGTTCCTGACAGCTTAAAATACAATTATAACTGGTTTTTCGAACAACTCCAAAAATTACTATGACAAAGCTTCCTCTAGGAGGAAGCAAAAATGAAGCGATTATAGATATTGGTTTTCATATAATATTTATCTTGAGAAGCGATACATGAAAGGCGAAACACTTTCCCCGCTCTATATTAGGGAATAACGAGATAAATCTAGCCAAATGAAATCGGAATTCATTTGCGACCGGGCTTGGATCGAATGACTTTTCACCCAGCATCTAACGATAATAGCCTGCAGCACTGTGCTGCTTACAAGCAACGCTAGAAAGTCATTTCCCACAGCGTCGAAAGACTAATGTGTGCGCAGTTTGACGCGCGAAGTCTGTTTATCCGCGCGGATCTACAAACTAGCCTTGTTATCGGCGCGAATATATACAAGAGCGGCTAATAGGTCTCTGAACCTGTCCTCGCTTTCGCCTTTTTTCCTTTCGTCCTTTTTCTCACCGACAGACGCCTCTTTCACTTGGAGGTCATATTTGACGCGACTAACTGGCTATTTATTTCAAGCTACAAAAATAAACTACCGCGAACGTGAGTCTCAAGTGGCTTATCTTTCTCATATTGATTAATCAACTTCGCCGTAAGCTGAAAAATTATGTAAATGAACTTAATTAGCAATTTTAATTTAAACAAAAGAACTGAGTCGAAATGAAAACTGGCGTCTCCCGTTGATAATACATAAAATGCTGCCTATTGTGAGAGAAAAGCTTTTCATTTTAAAGTAATCAGTCGAGAAAGGGTCCGGGACCGGCTTGCCGCGCCGTAAATACGCTTTCCGAGCGTGCCGAATTGGCAAACGAGGCTCTAGCACGCATTCGCTCATTATAAGTAACGATTGGCGAGCTGCACGCGCGCAGCACGCAGAGAAAGAAAGCGCGTACACGCGGGGAGCCTTTAAAAAGCCGAGTTTCGAATTTCTGCGGGTAGTACCTGCGAAAACGCGGCGAGAGGAAGAGCGGGACGGAGAGGGACTACGAAAGAAATCAGGAATTTATGGAACTGCCTGGGGTAGCGCGCAGGCCTTAAATATACCGGCACGGTAACAGTAATGTGCCTCATTACTCGCGCATAACAATAACTCCCGACTACCCCCGTAATTTCGCCGACGCCGCTTCTTTTATTTTTTTTAGTCTACTTTTTCCATCGCTTCCTTGACAGCTGTCCAGTGAATGGGGCTCAGATTCTTGAGTCGCGATGTATTATTTCTTGCCTAGATGTTGTGAAAGTAAATCGGAGGAAACGAAAAAGAGAAGTGCGTTTTCGACGACCGACGTGAATTTGCAAAATACTTGAATTAATTTGATTTATTCCTATATAATTTTCGATTCTTCAAGGAAAGTAACTTTAAAAAACTGCTTTTAGTACTTCAGAATCGAAATTTACACAAATTTCTTAACGTTCAAAACTTCAACGAGTTTTTGAATTAGTTTTCGTTGATACTACAAAGTTAATAGTTTTGTACTTTTTTTTATTTTTCATTAAGTATATATTTAAATTCTAAACAATATTAACTTATAGTTAGTTAATAAAACAAAAGAAGATAATTAAACAGCTCTCGGAATTTAATGATGCCAAAGTTTAGAATTTAACTAGGTAGTGTTTTATCATTTAAAAATTAATTAACGATGCTAGGAGGCAGTGTTTGCCAATCAAAATTGTAAAAGCATATTATAAGTTTATAACAGAAAACAATAGGTGCTTTCTTGTAGAAGCATTGTTTACTCACACAAGTTTTAAATAAGAGCCTCACCCAACCCTTCGAAATTCCACGAAGCTCGTTAGTTACTTCAGCCAATGTAATAACTTGGTCTCTTAATGTGCTACCAAAAATGAAGCCTGAGTCACAATAGAGAATGCCCAATTTTAATTTCCTTATTTCACTTCTTAATGCGACAGGATAGTTTAAAACTTCATAAAACAAGGTGACGCTATTCAAAACGAAACTTAGATGACGGAAGTCACAAGCTTCCTAGGCATTGTTCAAGTAGATGCCAGTTGCCTGACCTTTTTATAGTTTGGAGAAAACAAATTGTCAGCTTATTTGTTAACGCATCATTAGATAATTACGACAGTACTATAAGTATAAACTTTTAAATTTGTGATTTCTTTAAGAATTAAGCGCCTTGTGACGTGGTATTTAGCTACATAAATATATTAGACGCTATATATTTTTCTTTTCAAGAGCACAATTTATTTATTACAATAATAAAAACTTTACAATAACTAATCTTTCGCTAACGCGCTTGCTTCGGATTCTCGACCAACAGGAGATCCCGTCTATAGCATAACTTGCCCGGAAAATGTCGATATTATTCACCGCGAACCGACCCCACTTTCTCGATCGCTAATAAATTTCTAATTCAGATTACAAGTGTAGAAGCTTGCGGACTCCCGTCAGCTAGACCCTCTCTCTCTCTCTCTCTCTCTCTCTCTCTCCCTCTCTTCCACTAATACATCGCGACGCGCCGCTATGCCGAATCCGCTCTTTAGCGGGCGCAAAAATTCAAATTGCTGAAATCATTGCTGTACGTTGCGGAGCGACAGTCCGCCCAATTCTCACCTTCAAGACCCCATCAAACAAATAGATCAATGGCCATGCGTTAATAAGGGAAAATCTCCCTTTCGCACTTGTAAGGCCTGGCGGCGCAATCCCCTTGTGACTTCGTCCACAAGCTGTATTAGAGAACGTCTGAAAAGCAAAATAATTTACAAAAGAAATCATTAACTGAAAATATAAGCTTCTTAATGGGCAAAAGAGCCATTAAAATAATGATATTCGAATAAAAAAAGGAAAAGAAAAGGCCGCGTGGTAAAAAGTGAGAGAAGAAAAAAGAAAGCCGCTATGTTTGCGGGGAATACAGAGGGGGCGAAAGGGGTGGAAATTTCTACGGGCACTATATGAAAGAGAGGAGGGAATTGTGCAAAAGCGTTGGGGGTTTCGGCTTCGAATGAGTAAAAAAAACACTCGAGACAAAGCCTAATTAGGGGAGGGATTACGCGCGAGTGAGAGCATCGTATACACGATAATGCCCCGCGCTCACTTCTTGAAGCTCGTTGCTCGCGCAAAAGTTAAATTAAATGCCGGGGGAATTGCGTTTGCGTTTTACGCCGCGTTTAAGTTGCAGTTGGCACGACTTTAGGGGTCTGCCCTCTCTCTCTCTCTCTCTCCCTTCTCCTTTTGATTAAGACAAAGTTGTATACAAGGGGCTGCGCTGAAAAATGCGCCTAGGTAAATCTCAGGAGCGTGAATATTTAGAGTGTGACAGAAGGCGCACAAGAGCGCACGCGTCTTTTACGAGCGGAGATCATAAATTTCAGCCTCTAGTTATAGTAATAACCGTTTTACTACTTTGGATACGGGGAGCACGCATCAGCTGAGCAAAGATATTAAAGATAATAATGGCGCTAAATTATAACCGATCCGCGAATCTTCAACCCTCGTATATCATAATTTATACTCTCCTCGTTATTTAGGCGTAGAATCTTCAAAATACGCCTTCGAGAACCGTCGTGCAAAGTGACCGCCTTTGGCAAGAAAAACGAATTATGGCAATTTTCGCGTGACGACGGCCCGGGCGGGTCTCCGCGAGCGGCGGCGGCGACGCGCGAAACTCGAGCAACTTTGAACGGGGCGGAGCACCGCCGCTAATGACCTTAATAAAGGTCGTTTTGACTCCTGCTCGTACGCGCGCGCGTAAGCGCATTGCCCGGCGAGTAATTGGCAGCGAGGCGCGCTCGGCGCGTCCGCCTAATTGCGCTGGATTCCTTGTCAAGCGCGAACATCCGATATATATCGAGGCAAGAGCCACGCGCCTCCTCCCGGCCTCCCTCCTCTAATACACTCTCGCTAAGTGCTGCGATGTCGCATCGAGAAATGCTCGCTCTACTCGCGCGGCCTTTGTCGCGGCCACGCTTTTATCGAGAGGCAGCCGCCGTCGGATTCCTCTTCCTTTTCCGTTACCTTTAACGACGTTAACTTCTATTTAACTTCATTATTTCTATTAACTTTGTAAACAAGCATGCCGCGGCTGCAGAAACGGCCTCGGCGACTCTGGCCTGCTGGTCCAGTGAGCAGCGCGCGTCACGTACGCGTTTATTAATCCGGCTGGCATGCGGTCCGCGCGCGCTGATTAGACGACTTTCTCTCGTTTCGCTTCTTGCCCGTATTCCATCCTTTCTATTAAGACGTTTTTGTCCCTAGCGGAGTTGGAGACTCGACCTTCCATATGCAGGCGGCGCAGCGGCAGCATCGTATACGCGCTCGGGCAACCGGTATACATACGTGCGCCATTAAGTGCAGGTATGGCGCGCGCAACTAAGTACCTACGTGCATCCACCTGACGTCGTCGCGACTCCGTTGCCAATTTCCCGTAAAATAATTAGGTCGGGTACGGCGAGAGGGAGAAAGGCCGTCTAGTGGTCGTTATTTGACGTCCTTTCCGAATATGGGCACAAAGCATTTCGGACTAGCTGTCTACGTAGCACGAGTTTTCTCCGCGTCCGGAGGCTGCTCCGTTTCGTCGACGCTCGGCCGCTTTACAGCCCTTTTCCTTCTATAATTAATATTGATTTTTTAACTTCTTTAAGTCGTATTTACATTGTTCTAGTAGTTCATCTACTCTACTTGTATTTCAGAGATCTTGTAAAAATAATCATAAAAAATTTTGAAAATTTACTTTTCTCAAAAAAAAGCAGACCAGATTTTTTTCTAACGGTAATATACGCGTGTAGTCTTCCGTTCCAAACTTTCCAATGACGATAAGAATGAGAATTTCAATATCAAGTAACAGGAATTTCTACACACCGTCCGAAGCAGAAAGGGCAGAAAAAAATTAAGACTGTCGGCGTCGCAAGCGAATATAGCGGAATCTCAAATGTTTTATCGCTCGAGCGCAGGGCTTACGTGCCATCGGGACACGATAAACAATATGAAGTCGCAATGTACAGTGTATAACATGTCGCAGAAGGTATTTTTGTACAGCGGAAGAAGAAAGGCGAGAAATGGTTACAGAATGCTTACTCATGCTTATGGACCTCCAACTTTTTCTCACACGATACCTTGTATAAAATTTCAACGACTCGCTTGCATCCATCGAAGTCTGCGATCTTTTTTTGAATTTTTAAAATATTAGCAGCATGAAACGTTTCCGATGCGTATCCGAGCTTCGAAATACGTGTGCCGTTATTCCAAAAAGTACATGATATTTTATTTTATAATTACAATTTTCAAATTGATTATTATTTTCAACTTATAATAATAATAATAAAATGGAATGAAGAGTAAACAATTTCTCTAACTAGGGAATCAGCGCCGTTATTGAAGTTGCATCGAAGCCGCGAAATTTGCAGGCTGCTTTAGGAAAGAGAGCTAACACATGGGGTACGTAATCATCGCAAAACTCGAACGAGCCGCGAGGCTCGTCGAAACGACGGCTGATTTAGCGATTTGGCCGGCGTCCAAGTGGCGACGGTCGGCCGGCTGCACTTCAGCCCGCCGAGGAAAAGAAAGAAGAAGTGGAAGGCGTATCAAGTACTTCCGTATCTTTATTGGAATACCCGGGCGAGCCGCCGGGGGGTTGCGCTAACTTTTTATTACGCGCACGCGCGTACCTCCAACTTTCTTATCGTCCAAAGCCCACTAAAGTCAAATCGCGGTGTAACGATTCAGCGCGAGGCCGTTCGCGCTAATCCTTGCCGCTCCCCCCTCTCTTATACTTGCTTAATAAATCTCTCCGAGATTATGAAGCTAGCTAATGCCGCGATAAAAAAGAGGAGCAGATAAAGCCGATGGGACGGAAGCGAAATAATGTACCGGGATTTATTCGACGATTACTCGCGTGCTAGTGAGTACCACTTGTGCTTGCGTATATATATATGTATAGACGTTTATTCGAGTTTTTATGGTTTAAACTATGGACGTACAAGTGGATTTTCATTAGCTTAAATAAAACAAGATGCAGAGTAAGCTAGCTCTTTTTATATAAATATTACGTAAATTTTATGGAATTAAAAATTGTTAAAAAGTTTGCACGTGTTTACTGAAGCATGCTGTAATGGTATGAACGGTGCATCCTTTTTCCTAAAGAGGCTGTTTTAAAATAATTTTTAAGTAAAAGTAAACGAACAATAATGAATTCGACTACACGCGAGAAACTCGAGCACCTTTGTGTACGAATTGCGCTTCTCAAAGCCACAGCGTCCTATATGCGTACACGCAGGAGAACGAGGTGGATGCGTGGAGCCGCGAGTGTACGAGGCAATCACGAGGTTATAGATAACTCATGAGGATCGCTTCGTTAGTCAAAGTGTGCTCTGGTTCGGCTTGAATCAAACTTTAGATTGATGAACACTGACATCGCTCAAAGGCGGCTCTTTCGCATCTTGGAGCTCCCTTCGTCTACACCTGATTAGCTGATAATTTCGAATTCCACGAGTAGCGATTAGATTCTTTTACTCTGGATCAATTAGAAATTCTTTTATTTTTTCACGCATAAGCTCTACAATGAGCTCCGCCAGGATTGAACTGGGGAGAGAAGTAGCCGGTTACGGAGCGAGGGATCGAGCGACTATCTTCATCCTCATCGACACTTATCCGCCGACTCTACAAATTTACGCTCAGCTCTGGCAAGCCTATTTTGCCTCGCGTCGGCAACAAGCCGTTTGATCTGCTCGCTGACGAAGCGCCTCGAGAAAAGCAAAGCTGCTCATTTTCGCAGCTATTTCCTATTTCAAGCTGGATTGCACTATAATATATTTTCTCACTACGATGGTTAACGAGAATCTCGACGTAATCTGCTCTGCAAATGAAAATAAATAAGAAATTGAATACATGTAAAGTGACGTTCCAGAAGTGTAAAAAAGTAAAATTTTAAGTAGTATACAATAAACTCGATCTACTTATTTGGCATATTGTAGTGGATTTTGAAAGGAGGCTGGCTGCATCTAGAGAGTCTTCCGCGACCGTTAATGCCCTTCGAGAGCTGGGGTTTTATCGTCACCGAGCGATAAATACGTTATAACGTACGCATAAGAAAGTGCGTATGATAAGGCGAGAGCGAAGAAGGAAGAAAAAAGGTGGCAGTTTTATTGCGCTCTCGGTTAGAGGAGCGAGAGTGCGATTCCGATTTGTCGCCCCGCGCGCGCGCGTACTTTTGTGGCTCGGAAAGGACAAAAATCCGGCGACGTTTATATCGTCGCGTGCATAATTTACGGTCGCGGGCGGCAAGAGGAATGCAAGCCTTTATTTATATCGCGCGTCAAGTCCTGACCGTATCAGCGGCTCTTATCGGCCCGTCGTCGCTTACGAGTGTCCTTTTAATAGCTCACTCACTTCGATATTATGATTTCTTTATTCTCTTTTTCAAATACCTAAGTATATGTCTGTTGTAAGTCTGAATGGAAAACTAAAGCCGTTCGGTTTTCTTTACGCAAAACGGACGAACAATGTAAAATTAAATCAAGCTTTTTCGAGTTTTAGTTGACGAAAATGAATCGTTCTCTTATCACTCTTAAGAAGCGCTCGTGCGATCAAGCGATTAACAAGAAGCGGACAATGTACGCCTAGAGCTAGAAAGTAAATGAAAATTTGAAAAGCGAAGACGGCTTCGCGATATACAACGTTTTACCAGGAACAGCGATAATTGAAATGATAATTATAATGGGACAGAGCAAATTTCCCCTCTGAACAATACAGCATTATACTTCTCTAGCGCAAAAAGTCAATGTGTGCAGCATCGTTGGGAAGAGCTCACGCGAATATGTATTGTCGTCCTCGTTGGGGAACCTCGCGCACTGATCGCGTTAGAGCAAAATAATCGCAGAAACGAGATTAAAATTTCTTTTCAACGAGCGCTGTTACTGCAAATCTCGGTTTCATGCATGCAAATTATACGCAGGCCCTTTTATGATTGTTGGATAATAAATTCTGACGCATTGTACTTCTGGGGATTGTAGATTTAGTTAGTAATCTAGTGAAATAATTAAAGATATTTCTATTAAATGGTTAAAATAGCTCGTGTTGAATTTAATTATTGATTAACTAATGAAAATAAAACGTTATATTATTATTATTATTAAAAATATATATATTTACTGTAATATGACGAGTGTACCATTTTTGTGTCCAATATTTAGCTAATATACTCTGGTCATAAAATTTATTTTTTTACTATGATTTACTATACTTTCATACTATGATTAATGTTCTCTTCTCTCTCTCTCTCTCTCTCTCTCTCTCTCTTTCTCCCTCTTTTTGATTTGCAAGAATGGTCGAATAAAGGTATATAAATATAATCTATATATAAACTTTTGTAGAAGAATATAGAGAAGTTAAATGTTTAACTTTGAAATAGAATCTATATATATCTTATATTCTTAAAAAGAATTCCTATTATATCTGCAATACTTGCGAGCATTGCAGTACTAATTATTAATTTAAAATATGTATTATAATCATTATTAGGATTATGTGTATTTTTGTTAAAAAATAGTTTTATTCCAGGTTTTAATCTTTTGTTCATTCTCTGTAATGATTAAAAAATAAATTATCAACCTTGAGCCCAATCTAGGGCCCCAGGAGAATGTATACTTTCCGTGTAAGTTTGAAGATAGTAATGCACAAATTTTCTAAAAGCTATATAGATACAACGAAACATCGACCCCGTCATTAATTATGTCCTTTATAGTCCCCATTGTTTATTAATATAAAAACATAATTCAAAACGAAACGTCTTTTCTTCGTTGTACTTTCCTTTGGTCTTATTTTTTCGTCGAACTTGGCTCGGAAGCCACTCGAGTCGCGCACAATTGCAAGTCGCGACGCGTATCACCAAGGAATGCCACACGAGAACATTCATAACTCGCTGCCATTCAAAAGTATTTACAGTAGCGGCAAAATAATCTTCGGAGTTATTTCTATTCATTTGCACCCATTCGAAATGCACTTCATTTGCAGGAGAAAAAAGAAGCCCTTTATTTATGGAGTGGCCTGAATTAAGCGATTGATGCTTGCGAGAGCTCGATGTTTATGGCGGATCCTGTTTTTCTCCAGATACCATTGCTGGTATTCAGTACTCATTTGAGGAGACTCTTTCACTAAATTCTTAACACATTCATTGGTTCATTTTTGTTTTTAATTTTTATTACAGCAATTAGCTCTTTTGTTCATCCAGCTCAAATATTTATTAAATTTAAAAATGTTTAAATATTTAGCCTTTATAAACAAAAATGTAATAATTATAGTAATAAAAATGGTTTATTAAAAAATTTGTTTGACTTTTTCTAATAATATTACTCTAAATAGTTCAAGATGTTATTGAAAGGAAATAATCGTCGAATATTTAATTTTAATATTTTTACCTCAATGTTCACCTTTTTCTAAATAGAAATTTATTGAGTTTTCAAATGCATTAATTTATTATTTTTATAGTTTTAAAATACATTATTTTATAACATGTAATCTTGCCTATAGCAGTAAATAAACAATAAACATCTTCCTACATACACTTTTTAATTAAACAATCGATAAGAAAGAATCCTTGATTGCTACTTGGCTTTATATACGAAAATAAGTTCACTATTAATTATTTTAATTGAAAAAAAAGTAGATTCAAGCGATATTTCGTTTATATCACGAAGATATACTAGAATTATACCTGGAGGTGGTAAAGGTGCGATCAAAAGGCTCGAATACAAAAGAAAAGCCGCAATAGAATCAAGCGGAGTACCATCAGCTTCTTTAAAATTTTATTATTCAAAACATATATCCACTCTGAATTCTTAAAAGCTTTTTCTACCAGTATAAAGATTACTTCCTTATGAGGAAGTAAAACTAATTGGCAATAAATAAAAGAAACTTGAACCACGCGTCGAAAGCGTTGTAAAACTCGGCATTAAAAAAATGTCGGGCAAAGAAACAGGCAGTTAAACCATTAGAACCATTACGGCTGCCGCAAAAGAAATGCGTCGAGAATGTAATCGAGAGTTTCCGTCGTGCGAATGCTATTCGTCGCTCTTCCGATTCGCTAATCAGTACCTTATAATCTTATTTTTCCTCTCTTTGTCTCGCCGTGCGCATTTTGCAAATACATATATGTATATGAGCGCAGGCAAGTTTTTCACCTTGTTATAAAGTCGCGGCCCGCGGCGAATCTACGCGCTCTGATGACAGTGATTATGCCGGGCTTGTTACCAGCTATTGCACTCTTTTCCATGCATTCAGTGGCAGTAGATTTGCCGGTATGCGAGGAGAGAAGAAAACGAAAAACTGCTCCGCCAGCTGCCTCTCTCTTTTCATTTAGTAAAAGTCCTGATGACAGGACGATCTGCATATGCATGTGGATATTATGTTTGTTCGAATAAATCTTACGGATGAATATTCTTCTGATATCCAATGTACATCTAGAATATTTTATTTTTTTACGTAAGATTAATTATTTTTAAAAAATTAAGCTTTTTTTAGTTTCGAATAAATAAATCTTTTTTTGAATTAAATCTTCTCATTTCATTTATTTTAAAACTAATTTTGTGCTCTTCAAAAAGTAAAATAAAATACAATTTTTTTAAAATAATTAGTATACTGAAAATCTCGTAATAATATTCTTTCAGCACATTCGATAGAAATTGGACGGTCTATGCTGTCGAAAAAAAATATTATAAGTTTTTAAAATTTGCCTGCTAATAGCATAATGGACTCAAAGCAAGCGCTATATTAAAAAGAAAATACAAGAAGGAGCAGGATGCCCAGAGTGTATTAAAGCCGTTGGCCGTGTAAACGTCTACTCGATGATATTAACAGCGATCTTGATATTAACGCATTTACAGAAGCTTGCAAGGTCTTATCGGCTTATTAAGTAGCTACCACATTATGAATCATTAAACGAGTTTCCCGATATTTTTTGTTTCGTCTCGAGAAATAATCGAAGCGATCCAAGCCAATCAAATGTTAATATTCGATTAAAGACCTGATCCAACGGAGATCGAGCGTATATAATACCCTTTTTTTTTAACTTCTCGCTCTCGTTTTTCTATTATCTTAATAATTCAAAAAGCTTCGAAACAAATTAAAATAATCGGCTTCTTTGAATAATATTTGATGATGGCTAATTAAATCATTTTGGCGTGTATTAATAATCTAGAAAATATTGCAAAAAAATGACGGAAGGTAAATCAAGAGCGAGCTAGTAAAGCACTAGGCAGCTCAGTCGAGAATGCCGCGAGCATGCGAAATCGTGACAGTGCATTAGATTGCAGAGCGGCGCGGAACGAACTGAGCCCTTTAGAGTTAAATCAAAGAAAGGAAGAGATCACGAAACGGCCACCGGACGAAAGATCGTCGGCCCGGATAGAATATACTTAATTATATTGAATTTACCTAATTGGCAGGGTTCTTGGGGGAGAATCTAGCTATCTCGGTCGGGCTATCTCAGGGCCACGTCTTTATTCGAGGCATAGGCGCACGAGCGTATATACGGCTCGTCGCTTTCCAGTCGTGAATGCGCGAGTTTAAGCTTCTCGAGGAAGTTCGAATGGAAATCGGCGCCGAGGACTCGTTACAGGCGGCGCAGCCGGCTGAACTTGCGTTAACTCGTAATTACTACGGACGGCTGTATCGCGCCGTTTCATCGGAGATCCGCGCGCTTCGGGCTGATTTTCTTTCGGGGAAGGCTTTCTGTGTTGCCGGGAGGAAAAATCTAGGCAAAGGACAACCGACGAAATAGCGAGAAAACGAAAGCAAATTGCTTCCTTCAAAGTTTTCCGTAATCGCTGAACTTGTAATTGGGTCAGGCGCTGAGAGGATAGCGTTGCTTTAAACTTGACAGAAATCTTTAATTGCAGAATAAACATTTTTAGACGGCAAATCAAAATTAGATCGCCGATCTGATTTATAAAACATCACTTGTATGTACAATCATTTTAAAATTCTGCGCAATTGTTCTGTTGTATTCATTATTTTCTAATTTTAGATTCGAACATTGGAGATCAATAAATTTATCGACAGAATAAAAATATAACAGCTTTTTCATAAATACAATATTAGACTATTTACTTGAAGAAAACAATAAACAGCCATAATACGCTTTTAAAACGCATATAAATAGCAAATTGAATACGAATATAAACACCTGAGCATAAAAGCGTTGACAGTGAGACAAAATGAAAATGAAAGCCGGCCCAATGGAAACGGTTTAGGACGAAACTCAGTAAACGATTCGTAGAGAAAAAAGACTGCCGCCGGCGGTACCTTACGATAAATAGAACAAATATGGCGAACGAATAAAGGCAGCAGGAAAGGCAGAAGTGTTCTTTTAAATTGAATGGAGTAGTGCCGGTGGCGGCGAGCAAGCACTGGCGGCCCGAGCTTTATTGTTTTCCAGGCCCGAGCCGCGCGCGCATAAAAAAGACGGACTTTATGACGCATATCGGAAAGCGCGCGGCGGCTAGTATTTCCATGTTCGTCGGGTCCTTCGGAATTTTAATAATTCCAGCGGAGCGGCGCAAGTCTGACAGCTCGAGTGTCCGCGGCGGCTGAGTGCGGCGCTTATGCGGCAATATCGCGGCCGCAAGCACTTATAAATAAATAAATTATACGGAAGCGGAGCGCCGCGCTGCCACCGGCAAAAATTAATTTTCCCCCGGGGGCGCTAAAAGTGTGCGCGGACGCGCTCGAGTGCGGCGCGATGACAAATAATAATTAAAACGCGATCGAGCGCTTGTTGATTTTCGCGGCCGCGCCGACCGGGGAGTATAGTGATTTTGCGAAAACTCTCGAAAGCGCGCGCCGTCCGCATCGAACCGCATTCGAAATTTTAATTGCGGCCGCGGGAAATGGATTTTTATTTCTTGTGCTCATATTGCGGCTGCTTCGTTAGCCAGGCCGGCTTTTTATCGAAAAAAAACTTTTGCGATAATGAGGTTGATTATGCTGCGCAAATATTTATCTTAAATACACGGGGCTAAATCAGCGGCAGCGGGCTTGTATTTTGGACAATTTTTCCCTCGTGCCCCATTTGTTTTTTTAAATGCTAATTAAAACATTACTTTCGCTGATGGAGTGGAAGAAATTACTTGCCAAAATTTTGCGAATGACACTTTAGACGGTGAAAAATAACTTTCGCATTGAATATTTTCTGGTCTGATGGTTGTTGTTATATTTTATATTTTACTGTTTCGCCGGATAAATGTTTGGAGAGCTTCGTTGCTGGAACGGTATTTTAAAAATTTTCCTCGTGTCGCAATTCCGCGTCGATCGAGCAATTTTTCATTGCACTTATGGCCATCAATTTTATGAAACTACGTAGTAAACGATGAAATAACATAGTTATTACGTTTCAAAAGAGTGTGAAAATCAGTGCGAACCACTGCATTTGCTCACGCGTTAGCTTGTATAAAACTTGGTAAAGTGATGATTCACACAAACAACCCCATCCTGATTGACGACCGGCTATTACGGCGCCCCAATAACTTTTCCTCCTGCGTATTATTTTATTTACTTTTTTATTCTCTGCAAGGTTTCTATTTTAATATTTTTAAAATCAAAAATGTACCTATCATGTTGCATAAGTCAGCCGCCAAACTTTTAAACTATTCTCTCAAATTTGCAAAAAGACAATTTGTGCAAATGACAAAAAAGAAAGCATGCACAAATCATCGAGAGGTATTATTAAAAGTGAAATTTACTTTTACACTTACGAAAAGAGGCAGTTTTATCTAGGAAAAGGGCCGTATCTGAGGTGCGTATCTGCAAATACGTTGTCAATTTGATGTCTGTTTACGTCCAGCCTCGAGCTTTCTCTTGCATTTACACTCGCATATAACAGGTCCAGCACACAGGACTCGCCTTAATAACAATGTGCTCGGCGGCCGTATTTCAAACAAGCGCCTCTTAAGCGGCGTCCACAACGGCCTGGCAAAAGGGGGGGGCTTGCAGTAGGAGGGAGGAGGAGGGAATGCGCGTAAAATAATATCTTCCGGAGTTTATTGCGGCGGCGGTGGCTTGCGCCGATCTCACGTGTGCAGCATTTGTGCGTCGTAGCTCAAGAGCTGTCGATTCCGCGGCCTAATTATCGAACGCAAGTTCGCGCCCGCCAGTCAGCCGGGCAGCGCTCTTCCCCCCCGACGAATATAATAAATAACGCCGAGAGCTTTCCGCTGTAATAACGGCGATAATGCGCTCACGCCTGCTCAGATATACGACTATCAGATTGCAAAGCGGAAAGCGCGTCAGTGCATGTGTGCGCATTTGCAATTTCGAAAAGTATACACTCGCGCGCCGGGATTTACGAGTCGAGCTGATTGGCCGTTTCTCTTGTTTTCGATTCTCTTTTTGCGGAATAGTACTTGTCGAATAAAATTCGCCTTTGAATGTCTCTCTTAAGGCGGGCTTTTCTTTTTTGCTTTCTACACGCGATCTTTATACGCTCGCTTGAGCTGGCGTTGTCAGATGAAACAAGTTCGGTGCATATTTTTCTTAATGACTTATTAGCTTGACTCGTATTTCTTATAACTTTATTACTTCTGCTTCTTTGAAGTTCTTTAATCGCGTAACTGTACATGATGAATTCGAAAAGCTTAAATTATCGCTATGTGAAATATTTTGATCAGTCCCCTTTGATTACGGAAGCATAATTCGTTGAACCTGTTATTAGGCAATGAATAAATGGTCCTTTTAATTAATGATTGTAACATGCTTTTGCGTTGAAATTGTATATTAAGTGTAAATAAAGTGTAAGAAAGTAGTATGTTATTTCATTTTTTACGCTTCACTGTACTTTATTCAGCACTCAATTAGATGATGATTTTAAAATAACTTTCAACGATTTATGCGAACTATAATTAATTCTTCAAAAACTTTGATCCTTGATAAACTTACTTCAACTACTGTTATACGCGTATCGGTATATCTAATACATGACATACCATTATAAAATAAAAACTGCAAAAAATCTGTCGATCGCACGAGCGAAAAATCTAATCGCTAATTTTGATTTATTTTTCTGTTTCAGGTAAGTTATTGTGCATTTCAGTCGAATTGGACTTCATAATATTAGTGAGTAATATCATTGGAATAATTTAATTTACAATTCGCAAACCTATGTTACTTCTAATTCTAATTTTTGGAGTTGTTACCCTAGTAGAAATCGGAACTATTTTTAGAGTAGGAATTGGCCATTTTCATTTGCAAATGTCCAAAACCTGGGCAGTATTACTACCCAAGATTCTTACATAAATGAAACGATTTTTCGAATCTATTTATGACATTTAAAAATGCCCAAGCGAAAATCGTAGTTATTCCGCATAACTTGGGCATAATTA
>UCOM01003696.1:0-16186 GCA_900474385.1 Ormyrus pomaceus | reverse complement strand
ACACTGTCCCTCTCTCCTGCTCTCGAGCACTTTCTCGCGTTCTTGAAAGAGGAGCCGCCGACGCTGCTTTTAATCGAGCTCTCTCTCTCTCCTTCGTTAGGATGCTAATTCGGAGCGGCGATGAATTATTCAATGACTATTGATTGCTTAATTATCAATCAATGATTATCGGCAGCTCTAGATGGCGGCGGCGCTCGTTTTCTATCCCTACGTGATTAATCAAAGTTTATGGGAGCGGGTGGAGGCGGAACGCCGCGCGCGCTGCTCGGCGGGTTCGGTTCGCCTCGTACGGAGTTGGGAGATGGCCGCTTTTTGTTTTGGCTATTGTTCCGCTTCTTGCATAAGTAATGGGGCGAGAGCGGAGAAGAGGATTTATAGAACTGCGTGCCTGAATTTACTAGTTGGTCGATTTATCGGATTTGTTCTACTGGCTCGAATAGTAAGTGAACTGCGCCGTTCGAAATGTAATGGAACCGAAAGATATAAACGTATTCTACGGTTTTTCGAAAATAAATTTCACGCCGATTGATTCTTTAGATTGATAATGGTGCAGATTTCAAACGATAATTTAATAGAATATTAACTAAAAGCACGAAAATTTAAAAAATCAAACGGCAGAGTTTTAATCTCTGATCGAAATTATTACTCAGAGGAACTCGATACTTGTCGATGATTCATAAAAGAGAAATAAAATTGGAAATTAATATGCTTCTCTGGATACGCGTGGAATTTCCACCGAATCAAAGTAATACTTTCAACATATACTATCAATTAGCATCTATACGACTCTGATTTGAATCGAAATCGACAAGAGTTATGAAAAATGAACCTCTGCATTAAATGAAAATAAAAAATTCCCGTTAAACTCCCAAAACCTCCCAGGTTCCGAACGCCTTCAGCGAAGCTACACCATACATCATCCAAAGCACATCCCGATTCCCCAAGCTTCCCCTTACAAGGAAGTAAGCTAAAAAATCCTCGGCCCACTGCTCAGCCCAGAAGAAGGCCTCGGCGTCCGAGAGCTTCTGGGAAGCCGTGAGCCACGTACATTCCCTGCGTCGAGATTCACGATCCCTTTTTCCCGGCAGTTGGCACTAAACAGCGTCGGGCTTTAATAAGTTTCGCTAGATGGCCCGGCCCCGTAATAAGTTCCCCGTAAGGCCGTGCATGCATAGCACTCGCCGTTCCTCGGGAGACAGCTCATTTATGCGCGAAAGCCACACCGCGCGGCCGAGAGTCGTGACTTCGCAATCTGGCCGCCCGGCCCGTTCTTGCTCGATATTTCGAGGCTGCGCGCGCGGACCTTCCCTCCCCAGACGATTGTTTTCTCCGGCGAGAGCAAACGAGATCAATTCCGATACCGTGCCGGAGTCGGGGGGGAGAGGGAGTTACGTAAATAAAAAAGCAGCCCGGCGCGCACACCGAGGGAATAATGAGAAATTTCTCGGCAGGAATGTAAATTATCGGGGCTTTTACATCTTAATGATGAGTTTCGAGTTGAAAATTTTAAGGGTTTACCATTGATACTGGGTTTGTTATGATTTCGTCCTATTAGCGAGTAACTGTTATTTGTTTGCTTCATGTTAATTGAACGAGAAGGGCTTGAAATTTAATACCGGAATGGAGATTTATTTCATTTATCGATGAAAATTGCGAAAAACTGAAAAGTATTTATTACAAAAGCATTTTAAAAATAAAAGGTTTGTTACCATTTAACCAAATACATTTTTTCATTACTCGAAACCGTCTAAAAATCGGTTAATTCTCGTGCATAAAATAATCTGCTCCGTCCCAGTTTCCCAATTAACAATTAAAATGCAACGCGACTAACATTCTAACCCAGCCGCAAAGCTCGCCCTTTAATTAATCACTCCTGTGGAAAAAAATGCCCCGGCAAAATCCCCCGACGGGCGAAGTGGCCAGCGTCACAAAGGCTGGAATTATCTCATCAAAATAATATGAATAACACATAAACTTTATGCAAAGGCGTGGCTAGCAGCGTGCCTTGTATTTTTTTTTATTTTTTCCTCGTCCGTCGCGCGCTCGGGGAATTGCGTTTCGGGCGTAGCGAGGTGCGCAGCGGCTAAGCATCCCTCTCCCGTAATCATTAGTCTTGGCGTGACGCACCGGAATTAAGAAGAAAGCAAAACATTCCGGGCGCCCGGCCGCGCGCGCATTCTGTTCCAGCATCGCCGCGAGTGCAGAATTAAATTAATATTAATCCGCGGCGGCGGCAGAGAAATTCCCGGGCAATCTCCATAATTTCGAATTTCACAGAGCCGCGCCGCGCGAAGAGGTGCATTGTGTGCGCGCGGCAAACGCGTAGGTGTCCGGGGCTTGATCTCTCAATCTGCCCTGCGCTCAAGTTCCCAGAAATCGGGAGCGAGAGAGCAGCTCCGATATATAGTAATTTCTCTCTCCTCGTTCGAGCCTTTCTCACGACGAGGGAAATGACGCGGTTCTGCAGGCGGGCTTTCGCAAGCCGAGTCATATTCGCAAAATTTGAGGGGAAACGCGCGCGCGCGCGGCGAGGAGGGAGAGTTTCGCGCTTATTATTGGCTTCATGAGAAATCGCGGCCCTCTCTGGCCTCTCTCGATGTGCATTGTGTGCCGGAGAGCCCTGTAATCGATCTGGCACGGTATTGTTCCTGAGAGAACGAATCCGTCTGTTATTACGTGAATGCATGAGCGAGTTTAATAATGTTGATTAAAAATTATGTAATCAAAGGAGAAAGGGAATTTAACTAAACTTTCTAGTCGTTATGGTTAAAAGCCTAAAAATACATTTATTTTACTATTATTCCGCATTTTTATGCCTTTCAATCTATTATATATACATATACTTATAAATAATTTGTGCCATTTTTTATTTCATAGTCTTTTCTTCTATATTAAAGTTTGACGGATACGGAATTGAACGCACCGCCGGTATTTCCGAAATTTTTATCAAAGCGTACCTTCTCCGGCGGAGCATAAAACCTTGCTTGAAAATCCAATAAACTTAACTTCCAAGGAAGATCCAATATATTAAAAGCCGATTCGTACAACCTCCACTTTCCTCGGCGCTCCTCCATAAACTCCGGAGAAATTAATTTCCCAAGCTTTTAATGATTATCAGTCGGGCAAAAAGCGATTTAATTAAAGCAGTAACTCGAAGAACAACAGCGGTACGTACCGCTGCTCAAGACAGAGGAACGAGCTGCTCGCATAAAGATGAAGTGGCGCGCCGACGAAGGAGCAACTCGAGCAAGAGAAGCACGAGCGAGGCATTCGTAGGTGTATCCAACACCTGCGGCCCATCCTTCTTGCAAGCATCTCTGCTAACTCTCGCTTCTCTCTCTCTCTCTCTCTCTCTCTCTCTCTCTCCCTTTCGCGATGCACGATCCTCTTAGCTACCGCTTCTGCCGCCAAGGTCCTATACCGTCGTTAATTTATCGAGCGAGTATTAGAGAACGAGGAATCGCGCCTGGCCGCCACTAATCAAGCTACGATCGCGGGAACCCTCTGAGTATGGAAAAGGGATGATCGCTCCTCGGGACGGAAGGAGCTGTTTGCTTTTGGAGTATACGCCGAGGAAATTGTTTGAGTTCTGCAGTTTATTGCACGACGATTGGAATATTTTCCGACTGAACTTTTATTCATTTAAATGTAAATTATTTAAAAGCTCGTATCTCTAATGTGAAACAGTTGGTGAGTAGTAAACGCATTGTTTATTAGAAAAATAAAAAAAAATTGCACAATGTCGTGAATAGCGAAGCATTAGGTCGTATTAGGTCGTATAAAAGTCGTAAAAATAATATCTATATAGTAACGTGTACGTTTTCATGTAGTTTTTATGTACTGGTAAAACGATAAACTTGGCAAATGTACGTACAGATAAAACGTGTTTTTATAAAACTCTAGCAAATGAAAATGTAGAAAATAGTTCAAGTGCCGAAGCACTTTTATATTTATATTTCAAGAAGGAGCCCTGCATTATTAGAGTATGGATATTGCATCGTATAAACTGACGCTTGCAACGTACCGGCCATCTTTTACGCTTCAATACGTAGCAAGAAACTGTATAAAGTGCGCTGCCCACTTTCTGCGGTCGTTCCTGTTAAGCGGACCGCATCGTGACTTCGAAATGGACCATCGACGAAAAGTTTCACCATCAGCCGAACCTTTCTCAAAAGGATAATTTAAGAGATTTTCTTTGCGAAGAATAAAATTTTACTATCCTCCTTACGTGTCCTACTTATAATAAAACGAGGGCCGTTAGTTACTGCGGTATGTTTGGTGATCATTGCTTTTTAGTTTGCTGCTTAAGGGAAAGTACGCGATGCGACATGAATTCGTGAGAAACGTAGAGCGTCACAAAATTATTTATTAAAAAGGTTTATTTTAGTATTTAATGAAAATACGTACAAATTTACAACGTTGATAATTATTTTGGTACAATTTCTGACAAATATTCTAGTATTCTATTATAAACTAATTCGGTGGCTTTAGTTGACCAAACAAAATCCATGTGATTAAAATTGCCATCGGCAACTTTTTCAAAAGCTACAACATTTTGTAACTTACTACTCAACTTCTCCGCATCCTGTATAAAAATATTAAAAAAATAAAAAATAAGTTATTAGAAAATAATATTCTTAATATCACTGTTATTGCTTACCTTGATTTTTATAAATCTATCCTTATTCGCGTAAAATATTATGTTGGGAGCTGTAATTTTTGACAGGTCATACTCTGGTGCTAGCTTCTGCCCATATTTAACTATATTTTTACAGGGCTTAGTGAATGGACTGCACGAGTAGGAATATTTACGGAATTTGCCTAGAAAAATGACGCAGTTTTAACTAATAAATAAGTAAATTTAAAATGCTTTACAATTTCATTATTTTTACGGTATTGTATAAGTTGTCTAAAATGATCCACAGCGTAATAAGATGTTCCAGCTGGACAATAAGAGAAAAGCGTTGGTAGAGCTGACTAAAAATGTCAAAACCAATTTATTACAGTAATTTTAGGTCCTTTTCTAAATAATGAAAATTTACTTACAATATTTAAGTTGTTTATATCGGTGAACAGTGAAATGAACGGTTTACAGAGATTATTCTCTTCAGTGCTGCAGAACTGCTTTATAAATCGCGGAAGAGCAACCGATTGAGGCATTATTTCATATTCACCCACAAGATAAGCAAAATTCTGTAAAAAAAATCAATTTTTTGCAAAATTTTTTTTCTGTCAAAACTTGTAGTTCTATAAATACTTTTAATTATATACTTACAGTTAAACCTTGAATAACAGCTAATACGTAACGATCCATGGGCTTTGAAAAATAAGCTGTGGGCGCAAGACTAATTACAAGATTAATTTTTTCATTATATTCAGGTTTTGTAGAGAGGAGAATATAACTTAACGTTGTCCCCATAGAATACCCAATGTAGGTAACTTGTTTTTCACCAGTTTTTTCTAATACACCGCCTATCAGTGTACTCAAATCGATGCTTCCCATGTCATCCATTCTATAATAAAAATCGAATAGTTTAACAATACTATACCGAGTCATTATTTACGTAAACGTATAGGAAAAGCGACACATACGTAAACTCCCAAAATGTTCTATTACTTTCATCATCGGGTGAAAGTTCGACGTGCGCTCTTGAATAAACGTTACCCCTTAAATTTCCCAACCAAACATCGTAACCAGCATCAGCCAACTGCATTGCTGAAAGTCGTGCAGAAGTTTAAAAACATACTGCTTACACAAAAAATAAAATTACTCTGAGACTAGAGTCAAATATTACCCAGACTTTGCGAAGGTCCTAATATGACGAACAGATCGGAAGAACCGTACAAACCATGTTGTAGATAAACTACTGGCTTCCCTTCGGTTGCCGGGCTTTTTGGACTACTTCTAATTCTGTGCAGTTTTAAAATATAGCCATCTTCCGTTTTGACTTCGTGTTCTTCAGCTTTGTATCCGTATTGTTCCACAAGGGCAGTCTTAAAAGTCGGGTTGATGAAAACATATATTATCAATAGAAATTTATTTTAAACTTTTCCTTGTACTTACAAAGTGCAGAACAACAGATTCATTTTTTCTTTCTTCAAATTCTTCAACTGTTTTCACTTTTTCAGGACGTTCTTTTTCGGTAGCCATTAACATAAATGATTGAGGTAAATTTACTGCATAATTCGTGAATTGCTTTGAAATTGAATATACAGGATTCGCGTCTACGGACGAATCTACGGAATTTGAAACTTCTACGGAATCATCTTCAGCAAAACTTATTGCACAGACGCAAAATATGCTAAAAATGATTTTAATCATTTTCTCTTTTTCTAAAACTATTCTAGTTGAAAGCGCGAACACAAAATGGAAAATTTACAAGTTTTGGCGCAGTTAATTTATTACTAAGTGTCAACTATTATAACTATTTTATGTTCTTTAAGCGTGACTGATAAATTTTATAATAGTTTCGTAAAAGTTATCGATAATAACCACGCTGGTAACATGAACTTTCATTTGTATCACGAAATCGTTTTCCAATAATTTCCGCAAAATAAAAAACTACTTATTTTCATTACTTATATTTTGAAAATAAAAGTGATGAGATCTAAAGTTGCCATTATCCTTTACATCGATCGAACTCTCAATCCGTCACTAAATGCAAATGCGCCTTTTCTCAAAACGACTCGAGAAGCCTTCTAATTTCATTAGCCTAATCCAACAAAACTAAAATCCCGGAGCAATCGTCCGAAATACCAACACCACTTTATCACTCGCGCATTTCATTTTCTCCCCTGTCCCGGCATCCGACGCATTAATGAAAGGAAGTTATCACAGCACACAGAGCACAGCACAGCATCGCGGAAAGAAAGAGTGAGAGAAGCCAGCAGCGGCGGCGGCGGCGGCGGCGGCGGCGGCAGCGGCGACGACGACGACGGCGGCGGGCGGCGGTGCACAACAGGTGCAAACGGACGCGAGGTAATATACGGAGTCTCTCGGGGGCATAATCATCATCATCATCATAAGCGTCGATACGCTCGGATACGGCGGCGCTGGAAATGGGCTGCACTCGGAATCAAAGACGGGCTGCGCGCGAGGCGAGGAGAGCGAAAACCCCCGGAGCTAACATGGCGGAGGCGGCGGCGCGGCTACCCTATGCATACACAATGTTGCTACCGCCGGCCTGCGAGGGAAGAATTTATGATATGAACTCATTTAAGGCTTCTGATGCCGCGACGCGAGTCGCTTCGCAAAGGAGGAGGAGGAGGAGGAGACTCATCTCTGACAGACCATTACAAACAGGTGGGACCGACAAATTCGCCCGAGATTTTTATAACCCCAATCTCTGTTTGCTTAGATTATTCTTAATTAAGGTTCCCAAGTCCCTGGTGGCGTTTCAACCTTATTAATTTTGGGGATATGCTTTTTTAGTAACTGAGATTTTTAGCAATAACCAAGGCAAGAAAATAAAATTCTATATAACTAAACCTCATTTTTTAAATTATTTTAGAATTTTCATTTTTTCAGTGCTCGAGAAAGAATGCTTACCTTTTAAGAGAAAATAAAACTAAACCAGATTACGAGCCTCTATATTTGTTTCCAATTCCGCAAGCACCACCGAGTAAAAGCAAGAAACAATTAAAGAAAAGTAAAGCCACCCCATTAACCTCGGCAAACCCAAAGAAATAAACCACAATCACCCAAGAATTTCCATTTTCTTCCCAGAAACGAGGCAGAGGGCCAATATAAAAGAGCCCGAAGTAGGCTCCTAATAGTGGCAAAACTATCCTCATTCCGGCGAAAGCGCTCTCGCTCTCTCTCTCTCTCTCTCTCCCTCTGCACCGCGGTGCCGTTCCCGAGGATCCTCGGCCGCGAAATATTGCGTAATTGCCGGCAACTGCAGAAGAAGAGGAGAGCCCGGGCTGATCCGCGTCTCGGAAGGCCCTTCGGACAGAACGAGCTCCATAAATTCAGGGCGGCGCGGCGTCCGTGTGTTTACAAGGCGCAATTAGCCCCCTCCGACTCTATGCCGTATCCCCGCAGAAATCCCTCGTTTAGGATTACGGCCGAGGCTCAGCCCCTGGAAACGAGACTCCGCAGGCCGGGGAGGCGCATCTTGCGATACGAGACGCGGCGCATTTCGACGATTTGTGGCGTTTGCGCGAGTCGGGGATTTAGGGCTATGCGCTATGAGGCTTTTTGGGCTTTTCCCGCCGCCTCCTGCTTTAATGGGCTAAGTGAGAGATGTGCTTTAAAGTTTTTTTTCTTCCGTAGTTCGAAATCCGCTCTACTTTCGATTTGAAGTTTTGAGTTTTATTTCGCATTCACTTTCGAGGTATTTTAATTTAAAAATACTCTCAAAAAAATTCAAGAAATTAAGAGCTACAATTTATCGGTTTATATAATTTTATAAAAAAAATTGCTCAGCGCAGAGAAGACATATAAAAATCTCGTAACCCGAAATTGCGAAATCCCGTAAATTGGGTTAAGACAATTAAAGCAATTGGTTTTTTGCCCGCCGCGTCCCGGAGACGAGAAATTGAGCCATGCGAATCGCGGCGTCTCGCGCTTGTAAAAAAGACTCTCCGAACGTGTCCCACATCTTTGTCCCCTCGGCAGGCAACAGCCAGCGCTTAAAAAGAAACACGCGGAGAGCTCCGAGCCAACCGGCGGGGGATCGAATAAGGTGTCAGAGAAGAATATAAGAGCATCGCTGGAGGGCAGCTCTCTCGCGCCAATGAATCGTGGAACGGTTTCTTGCGGTGGCAATCATAACTCGCGATAAAATACGGCGAGAGGCTTTTTACCCGGAGCGCTGCTGCTGCTGCTGCCGCTGCCGCCGCCGTTGCCGCTGTGCTCCTCGGCTTCTCGCTCGAGCTGCAGCACCTGACGGTTAGACTCGGTAACGAGGCCTTTTTCGAATTTCGCGCGAGCATTATCAGCCCGTAACCGGCGCCAATTGCCCCGGCAAAAGTGTTGCAAATTGCGCCGGAGGTGGCTTGGGTGTATGTATAACACCGGCGGGGGCTCTCTTCGGCGAGGCCCAAAGGGAGGCGAGGCGCGAGAAACTTCGGACGCGACGCGCGTAACGACGCGTCTTTCTGCAATTATCGACTGATAAAAAAGGCAAAGACCCGCCGAGTTTTACTATCGGCCGGACGGCGCTCGGTTTCGAGAAAGTGCGAGCGGAATTTTCTGACGAATTGGATAAACGCTTCGGCGAATCGAAGCTGCCTGAAAAACGACGGCTGGATCTCCAGCATTTGAATAGCCTGCATCGCGCCGCAAAAAAGTCACCCGGATGTTTGCGGTTTTTCGCTTTTGCCCGACAGATTTTTTAACATTTAAAATTACGACTATGTTTACACTAATATTAAACGTATTACACTAATCAGCTATTGTCAATTCGAATATATTCTTTAACAATTTATAAATAATGTTTTTTAGGTGAACGAACCAAATGTGTAAAATTCGATTTTCATTTAATTTAATAATAACGCGCCAAGACTAAAGTAACAAGATTACAATCAATGAACCGCGGCGATTTTCAAATAAATCGCCAGCAGTCCCCTCTAAAAGGAGCTGCGGCGAAATTTCATTCCCCCGCAAATCCGCGGCGAGCGTCTCTATACATCCCCGATGGCCGTTTCTCACTCGGCGGCTTGATTAAGAGCCTCTCAGCGAGATTTACAATTACGCAGTGTGTCTTCGATTACAAACCGCGTACACGCAGCCCGCGCGCTGTCCCGCGCGGAACATCGCGCGCGCGCGCGCCGCTCGCGGCCAAATAATTCCTTCACGCTTCTGCGGGGAGCGCGCTCCACCGAAAGAGCAGCCCTCGCGCGCTGATCGGATACTTTATGGGCCAATGCCGTGCGCGCCCGTGGCTCATGACTATTCCGAGTAATTATACGCCTCGCCGGACGACCGGGCTCGTACACGCGCGAGAGCGGCCGATAAACACGCGTGTGCCCCGTTTCCGCATGGGAAATTATATTTCTCTCATTGTGCGCGATGTTGCGCGGGGCTGGTGACCCGCCGCGGACGGTGGGACTGGATTGCCCCCCGCCGCGCTTAGAGCCGAGTTACGGCTCGAAAATTTTATCGCCCAGCTTTTTTGGGGATTAACACTTGTACGTGCTCCCGGCGGGCTTTTGGTTCGGGATAATAGAGCTCGCTGACTTACTCCCGGATTTGCGGGGAAAATCGCGGGTTATTAGTTGTACAGGGACGCTCGAACAATGAGCTCGAGTAGAGGGCAATTGATTTTTTAGTCGGCAGCTGAATATATATTTGAGCTTCGGATGGTCTGGGAAAAAAAGATGGCTAAAATAAATGTTTGGAATTAAAAGTGAAAGTTTCTGCAGAAACAAGTGTTCCTTTGTCGCAGTTAACATGTGCGTCAATTCGAAGTTACGAGAACATTTGTTTAATCAAAAGCCGGAATTGAGTGTTCAAGTATTTATCTGGAAATGAATTGAAAGAGGAATCTTATTTTAAAACCGAAAAACTTGTCGTGTCAATTGTAAATTTCCAACCTTTTTTTTGAGTATTTTTTCCGTTTAATGCGTTCTTAGTATTATCCCCTGAAAGGATTTCGCTAAGTAATTGAAAGAAAAAAAAAAGACAGATAAGAAGGTTTGCACGAAATAAAGTTCCTTGATAAAACTGTTCTCCTTTCCTACTAAAGCTTAGAAAATACCGAGTATGCAGTGCGTATATAGCCTGGTAAAATATGCTTTCCATCCGCTCAATATTAGCATAAAAATCGTTTACCCCGAAGGCAAGAAAAGGAGCAACCGAAAATCAGTAGCTCGCATCTCTTAGTCATGGAAAGTTCTTCTTATGCCTCGGCGCTCGGCGCGCGGGAAGACGTCCCAAAGTGACTTCTAAAGTGAAACATAAATTTGTTCAAGCCGAGGCGCTATTTTTCTTGGTTAACCGTATATATATTCGCTCGTCTCTCTCTCTCTCTCTCTCGCGCGCGCGCGCGGGCCGCCGCGGGCGGAGAGGGCCAGAATAGAGCGACAAAAAGTGGCCGCAGAAAGACGACTCGTTACATTTTTCAAAGCTTTCTTCCGCGGACGCGCGGCGGGCGCGCTAGGCATAATAAAAATCTCGCAATCTATTCCCCATCTCTCTCTTTCTCTCTCTCTCGGGCGGCTATCTCGCGCCGATCAAAGGAATTCCCAAAGGCGATTTTTGTCTCCTTTCACTCTCGGATGGCATTCAGCCCCCAGCGCGTCATAGAGATAAGCGACGAGCCAAGAAGCCGGGGGGGAAGGGTGAATATGCGCGCCGAGAGAAAGAGAGAGGAGGCTTAATTAATGAGACTCGCGTACGCGGCAGCAGCTGCATTGTATGAATGCGAGCTCTTAGAGAGCGGGAAAAACTATTGTCCCTCCGACGGACCGGCCAAGTGTATCGGAGATTTATGCCTGTCCCAATTACGGAGCTTAGCTTTTTTTCTCCGCGTGTATATATATATATATATATACGCATCTGGTTAGAATTTTTGCGAGAGACGAGGGTAACCGCAGCTTCTCAATTGCCGCGAGTATCGAGGAACGCAGTCGGCCGTTGAGAATTCGACGGGCTCCGCAGCCGCGAATTTATTGATCGTTACGGAAAGTATTCCACGCGGCGCGGGGATGAAGAAACTTTTCCCGGTAATTGAGTCCCTGTACCTACCCTTAGCAACAGAACGCCGCGCGGCGAAAAAGGCTCTTACCGACAATACGTCAATTATCAAAACAAGCCAGCCCCTCGCCGAGAGAGACAGGCGGGCAAGAAAGAGCTGCATGCTGCTCGTTCCGTTTGGCCCGCGATAAAAAAGGAAGCACGCGCCGCTTTATCACTCGCATGCCAGGCGCGTCGCGCTCTTCGGCAGGCTGCGGGGCAGCTCGTAATAAGCCGAGGGCGCACGCGCGCCTGCGTCGTAAAGCGCGGCGGCGGCACCCACGCCGTTTTATGCGTTTCCACCGGCGGTGCTGATACGCGCTAAGGCCCTCTTATACGGCCGAGTGATTTATCGGCCGGACCAATAAGTAGGCCCTCGTAATGCTCGTGTTTCCAATTTGTCGGGCCCCGATGAGCCGTCGAAGATTGTCCGCGGGCGCCCGTATGAGCCGCGCGCAAGACTCCCGCGGGAGGAAGAGCCGCTGCCGTTTTTTTTTTTTTTTTTTCGTTACCGCGGGCCGGATTAATATTTCTCTCGGGGTGTTGGGCTTTCTTCGATTTGCTTCTTCTCCCGGAGCTTGATGGAATTCGCTTTCGATGTTAATGAAAGGGAACATTATTTCTGCGGCTTGCGCGCGCTCGCCTTATTTGCTTCGTTCGATATGAATGGGCAGTAAAAGGCTTTTGAAAACAAGTCGATATAGAAGTGCCGAGGAAAGGCGAGGAAACGAGTGGGTAAAATGATATAATTACTCATATAGTAACAAAGCATTTTTGTGTCCTCTCAACTTATAGAAAAATGTTCGATAATTTAAATAAATAAGCGTAACGACGGCGCGCTTACAAGGCAGGGGTAATAATTGTGATTATCCGCGGGGACTCGAGCAATAAATAACCGGCAGGGGCGAGTCCTTCAAAGAAAATACTTAAAATTCAAAGTATAACGAGCGATATTCGAGCATCGACAAAGAAATCTCTCGGCGAGCGACTGCCGGCTCTCTCTCTCTCTCTCTCTCTCCCGCGCTGATGAATGTTTTCATTAATCTTCATTTAATTAACAGCTCGGTGCACAAATAAGTGCACGAATGCTTAATGAAAAATCGATCGCTTAATCGACACGAACAAATGACCGCGCGCGGCGGCGGATTCATCCCGCGGCGGCTAAGGAACGAAAGGAGCTGCTGCTGCTGCCGCGGCCGTCATTACGAGCCGCAGCAGCCCCCTAAGCTGGGCTGGCCGCTTCTGCGGAACTCGTTAAAACCCGCGCGGCGTGGCGTGGCGGCGCGGGGCCCCGGCTTTCGCCCCGAGCACCGACGGGGCCCCGGCCCTGAGCAAATTCGAGATTAAATTCATCAGAATCCAATCCCGAGCCAGTTACCCGCCAGGCTGATGCGTGACACGGATGAATAATGCATGCGCGGCCGTGTACGTGTGTGTGTGTGCGTGCGTGTGTACGCGCGGGGCGTAGTCGCCGCGCCGGACGCTCGACGATTATTTTGACGGCGAGTGATTAGGTCCCGGGAAGGAGCTGCCTGTGCACCCGCGGAGCACTTCGAGGAGAGAGACACACTCCGGGAGTTTCGCTCTTTTCAAAAGGCTGGCTACAGTTTTGAATTTTGACACGCTGTACTTTTCGCGAGGGTAGCAGTTAGCCGGATCCGCTCTAAGTAAGTGCAAGCAGGTAGACGGCGGCAGCTGCTGCCTATTATGCATTCATAAAACTTCAATTTTTGAATTAAAAGTGTACGTAACTTTTTATAAATTTTAATAATTCCAAAAGACATCCTGCGTAAATACTCACTTTCGCCTTGAACCAAAATGAACGTTATCGTCCTTCATTACGGATCATAATCGTCAAAAGTGCAACACACGCAGCATTAGCATGAAAAGCGTCGTGCATCCCATTAAGGCTCGACTAAAATTCGCCAATTAAACCTCGAGCGCGCGGCATTAATTCCCCTCGGCGATGAAAAAAAAGTGCAAGAATCCGAGCGGAGAGCGACTACTGAATAAAAAGCACATATCCCTCGAGGAAAAGCCTCTCGCATCTCCCGCGACGGGAGAGAAAGCTCGGCTTCTCTCCCTCGCGCGGAGAGAAATCCCGAGACAACTCTCGGCTCGTCGTCCGAGGAGGAGGCTCGCCGCCTCGCAATAGCCGCGCGGCATTTGCTCTTGATTGCGAGGGACAGGAATAAAGTGGCGGCGGCGTCGGAGGAAAAAGCAAGCGAGGAGGAGAGAGAGAGAGAGAGAGAGAAATAATCAGGAGCCTTAGCGGTCGCACGCCGAGTGAGTGATTGTAATTGCGGAACAGTAGCGCGGCCAATGAGAGAATCGCCCGAGGCGCACGTGGGCCCCGGCGCATTACGGCCGCGCAGCGCGCATAAAGTACGACCCCGCGCCGCGTAAGAAGCATGTAGGCGCGAGAGAATGCCGCTGATTCCCGGAACTCCCCGAGCCTCCTTCCGCGCCGCGGGGCACACACGGCACTTTGTTAACTTTAAGGGATACACCTCTGCTTGTTAAGCTTCGGCTTTTTAGCGAAGCGAGGCCACTTAATAATGATAGATCGAAGGATGAGTGATCCGTTTTGACTATAGGGACAGATGCGGCTTAAACATTTATTCGATCCTTGTTGGGTGGTAGTGAAGCTTTGAAATTCGTGCAAAATTGATCGATGCAAAATGCGTTCTGCATTTTAGCGCGACTTAATAAGGATTGTTATTTTATGCCACTGCTATAAATCTAATTGTTTAATCCATTTATTCCCGTTAATATGCTGCGCAAAAACAGAATGTCTTTTTAAATGAAGCAAGCATTGTTTGCAGCCGTTCGAATCAAAGTCCGAAGTAAGCTTCAATACAAGTTCATTAAGTTTCCTTCAAAAGGGCAACTAATTAATTACATTAAAGTTTTTGTCGAAAGCCAAAGGGGAACGGCGCTCGGTTCGTCGTCAAGTATCCGCAATTTCTTCGAGTGCTTAGTCCTTATTAAGTACGGTAACCATAATGGCGCTGGCAGGCGGCAGGCAGCAGCAGCAGCAGCAGCAGCCGCAGCAGCGGAGGGCCGAAGTATCGCTTAGCGACTTTTCTCATTAAATCAGCGAATCTCGTCGCTTAAATAACCGCAAGTTCGAGGCAACTGAAGGCCAGTCATGTTCGCTTTCTTTTCATTCCTTTTCGCGCAGCCGAATCGGCCTGTGGATTGTATGCAAATTGCGACTGCTGCTGCTTGCACCACCGTCGCAGCCTGCAGCTCGCCGCCTCGCGCTCTTCGAGTGCTGCCTTGTGAGGAGGAGAGAGAGAGAGAGAGAGAAGGAGAAATGTAAAGAAAGACCGGGCAAAGGGATCTGGCTGACTTACGAGTAACGGAGAGGCGACGGGAGACGCTGAAAGAAAAAAAAACTGATAAAACTAATGGAAGTAAATTTAATTACGGATCCGTACAAGGGAAGTATGACGCCGTTGGAATGTAGTTCAAGAGGTGTTGCAGAGGTAATTTATATTAAAAGTTAAATTGGCGAAATTTATTTTCGATTGGGCCTATTCAAACGGTAATTTAATTAAGCTATTATAAATGTTTCAAAGATGTTAGTAATAATTATATAATTTTAATATAAAAAATACAATTAAATAAATAAAATTACATTTTCTGTCTTTAACTCGCTATTTACCTTTATCGAATAATTTTAAAAAAATCCACAAATTCTTCTAATACTTTGTAAAGAGAGAAAGGGGATTAGAGAAGTGGAAGAGGAAGAGTGAAAATAGGAAAGAGGGCCAACTGCGCCTTTGAATAAAACATGCATGCTGGAGAATTGTAAGCGAGTAGGTAGATGGCCGAGTTTCTCTCTTTACTAAGCGTTTGCAACGTATGTGTACATACATGCCAACCTAAATCGCACGGGATCCCAGAAGAGAATAAGAGGTTACATAGAACAAGTCGTACTGGATGATATTAATTGCAGCCCGGCGATGTAAACTCCTGAAAGTGCGATGAGCGGAAAAGAAATTTATTCTTGAATAGTTATGAAAAATTTATGAAATATTTAGTTTAGAATTATCTTTATTGAGTAGTGACTTTAAAAAGCTACACTAAGTAAATGTTTAAGTTTTATGGGGCATAAATGTATTTTCCTTAACAAAATTCGTCAAATTAAGTGCGTTAAATGAATTTTAAAAAACGAGTCAAATCTTCCTTTATAGGGCAACTATAATACACATAATTTTATCCCTTCTAATATAATTTTCTTCCTCCTAAGGGAACTAACAGATTACTTCCAATATATTTAACTTCATCTTGGAGGAAGCAAAATCTATTAGAAGTAACTTTGGAGTTGTAAAAACATTTTATTCCACACCCGACGGAAAAACCCACTTTTTGTCCCTGATAAGCTGGGCGAAAGTAGCATATTTTTCCCGAAAACTAGTTTAGCGGGGCAAAAGTAAAATTAGCGGGGCAAAAGTAAATTTAGCGGGGCAAAAGTAAAATTAGCGGGGCAAAAGTAAA
>UCOM01003695.1:0-16193 GCA_900474385.1 Ormyrus pomaceus | reverse complement strand
GGGGGGGGGGGGGGGGGGGGGGGGGGGGGGGGGGGGGGAGCGATGGGAAATTACGGCTATCGATTGATGCTTGACAACGTCGCACGCCCGACGAGCTCGGACGTCATTATTCACTCCCCTTTTGCTCTCCGGAGAGAGGGTTTGTAAGAGCAAATTGCAAAGAGGGCTTTCGGCGTAATATAAACTTCGTTCGCTCGGCTGCAGGCTAACGTTTATTCAACAATTATGTTGTACTGGAAATACAAAAGCGTAATTGATTTGCGAGCTGTAGCAAATGTAATGAGTTTATTTTCAAGAATGTATAAATTACTCGTGTTTTCTAAAGTGAACGTTCACTTCAGCATTCTCTTTTAATATTACAATCTTAAAAATACAAGTCGATCTAAAAATACTTTGCGATTGAAATTTTAAAAAGTTGAATAGGCCAAGATATTTTATCAGGTGGATCATATGGATCCATTCAACATAAAATGAAAATATATCAATAACCTTATTGTGACTAACCTTTTACAACTCTACTAATTTTTGCTGCTGCCATTAACATAAACAACTTAACGACCCCGTTAAAGCCAAACGTGTATATTAAAATCAATTTAACGTCCTTGTAAAACCGAACTAACTCATATATTCCACGAAATACCCGATCATCCCCTTTTATCACTCGGGCACTCCGCCATCCAAAAGCGCGATCGATCCAGCTCCGTGGGCAGAAAAAAAAAACTTTGATCAACCCTCGGTCGGTCGTCCAGCCGCGCGGCGAGCGACACACTCGCCGAAGCGCGGCAAAGCGCTCGGCGCGTTCCCTCCCCCGCGGTGATCTTGACCGTGACGCGTCCGCGGGCCGAACAAAGCCACCTTGACCATCGGCGGCGGCGGCGGCGGCGCCGAATCGCGGACTTTGATGCGTGCGGCCCTCCGTGACGCCCGGCGAGTGTGTTTGCCAGCGGTGATTAATTCGTATTTGCATCCCTTTGAACGAACGATCCCAAGTTCGCTCGAGCAGGACGGATAGTGCACTTGTATTGGCGTGCGTGTGCTGTCTGAATCTTTCTCGCTTTGCTGCTCCGTATATTTGCTCGCCTCTGGCGCTCTTTCGACGCTGCATGGAGTGTGTTTCTTTAGACTTCTTTGCCCAAGTGTGAAAATTCGTCTCCCGGCTCGAGGGCACTTTTTTCTATTAGTTCTGTTTGAACACTGTATTAATCTTAGCTCTCTCTCTCTCCTTTGTGCGCGTCCTTTTCTTTGCTTCAATACATCTTTTTGTAGGACGCATCCCTCTTTCATTTTCTCCTCCTCGAAACGAAATAAGTGAAAATATACTTTCCTATATTTATTGTTTCAATACTTCGCCTTTTCGTACACTCCGTAATGAAACATCGACGGCCACCCCCGCGCCCCGCCCACACGCAGCTCGAATCAATCAGCCGCATCTCCATTCCTCCGTAGCTCCCCGCAAGACGCGCATTGATCAATAAAAAGCGCATTTCCCAAGCTCCACTCCAACATTCCTCCGGTTCACCCAATTCACCCCGTGAATGAAAAGCCCTCCTTTCGCCTGGGAGTTTTTAAGCGCGCACCGCCGAGCCCTCCAAGCGGCAAAGGCCGCTCCGTAATCGTTATCCGCCGGGCGCATCATCAGCATCATCGGGCTGCACGTACCCCCCATAAATCCATACAGCTCTCTCTCTCTCTCTCTCTCTCGGCTGCAGCCTGCCGCGGTGCGGTGCGGTGAGCGGGGGGGTGGGGCTGTGCTCCGCTCGGGCGATGCGCGCAGCCGACTCCGCGCACTGACGCTATCCGCTCGCTATCGACCGATTCGCTGCCGCTATAAATACGGCCGAAGCGGGGGTTCCTTGCATCTCTCCCTCCAGCAGCCCGCCACCCCCGCCGCCGCCGCTTTTTCCCTAACGGGGGAGCTGCTAAACCTTGACCTTCAAAGCAGCGAGTTCGGCTGCACTGCGTATACGTCAGAGCGCGCAGCTTTTCTGCCTTCTTCGCGCGGCTGCTGCCGCTGCTTATGATGATGATGAAGCCTTTTGTCTCCAAGCTAAGGGGGTGCGAACGTTTGCACTCGGAATTGAGCTGGCGACGCGAAATTGATGGCTGGGGCGATGCTTGCTGGGTTATGTAAAAGCACGCTGGAGCTCTTTGTCGCGTAAGGAAGTTGGTCTTTTGAAGTATGCGATTTACGGATACCGATACAAGTCGATAAGAGAGGTGTCGCGGAAATTTATGAGCGCCTTCAGCTGTTTCATCATTGAATTGCGTATTTATTTTAAAAGGCCACGCCGAACGTTATTTCACGATGACTATCGATCGGAATTTATTTCAAATGGGCGCAAAATAATCGAATCGAGCAGTTGACAATTTAACGTCGTAATGATTATTAAAAGCAATCTTGATTAATATTATTCAAATACAATTTTTTTTATTATAATTTGAGACACCTATTATACGTTTGCTGCTGAAAATTAGAAAGTATAAATTACAACGCCATTTAGCTCTTCGCAGATAATTTTGCGAGCAATATTAAGCCTCTCTCGCGCCTAACCTTCCCTTCCTCCGAAACACGCCTCTCGCTTCATCTTTTCCGCCAACGTCTTTTTGATCTTTTGAACCGCTATTTATACCCGCGCCCAAGGAACAAGAAATCGACGTTGGAGGTACACATCTGTACAACAAATGTCGAACATACCTTACTCGTACATTTATCTGTAGCATCGGCTTGAAAGCAAAGTGCGTACGAACAAGGGAACGCACTCACCTACATATGGAACGGTTAATTTAGCACGATATGTATATTTCCAACTACTGTGCGTACGCCTCTCGTTCTAAAATAATAAGGGAAACATTTCAATCAAATTCCCATGACGGACGAATCATAACTTTTCATTCGGGAACGCGAGCAAGCGCTTAAACCGACGAGCGAAGGTTCAAATTTGTAATCGAGAAATTATTATTACGTAGCAATGTTTTTCCTGGCCGGTTCGTAACGAGGTTTAAAGCAAATATTTACATTCGTTATCGCGTGCCGGCAGAACATACATATCCAAACACTTTGATGTTGCTGTGGGCTTTGTTAAACGCCGTCGAAGCCATAAACACTCGAAGCGCGAAATATATTTTAACCCGGCCTTTTAAAATGCTTGAATATGGTTTATCCGCCACATTATTTACTAGAGTCAAGGCGACACCAGCTATCAAGGCCACTCCAAGGCATTAATACAAAAGCGTCCGTCAATCATGAATGGATAAGAAGCATGTGTCAACTTGAAGGCATTTTTATTTGGAGGACGGACGAAAAAAAAATGTTCAATAGGCTTAATTCAAACGCCAGGCTTAAGGTTATTCGAGTTGAACGGCTTATAGCTGCCGAATGACAGGCACAGAGTCTAATTACGAAAACAAATGGAATTTACAAGTATCGCTTAATCAACTTTTCTGTTGTAAATTTTCAGCGGAGAGTCTTGCTATTCGACGACTCCGGTTTAACAGAAGATTAGGATGAAAATGCAAAAACTCGTTTGAAAGCGAGTGAAGGGTGCTCCGTATATTGGAGAATGCGCACCTTTGGCTCGAGCTCCGATAAAATCCTTCATAAATTTTCGGTCAAACTTTTTCGCTTTGACCTAATTTTGTATTACGCTAACGTATACCTACGCATTTGGGCAGGGTTAGCTGCGAGCATAAAAGGATCCGAATATAAAGTAATGTGAATTCATAAATAAATTTTTATGAATTATAATAACCTCCTGCTTAATGTATACATCTTTTCAAACGCCATCGCAGTCATTCATATAAAAAACTAAAATTTACAATTCCTTTGTCTACCTTGGGCCACGCGGATTTTAAAAAAGTATTTACGAATTTATCAGTGTAACGTAAGTATTAAGAAGAGGTCTTATCTCGGAGACAAAACGAACCTCGTCACAGACATCCATTCAATGAGACAATTTTCTGGATACGTAATCCCGATAAATTAGCAGTTATCTAACCCAACTGGCAAAAGAGGAAAACATAATTTGCAAAACCGACCGCCCGACTTGGTAATTTCAACATTTTTTTTTTTTTTGTCTCCTGCACATCCAGCTCTAAAGAAATAATAACGTTCGAGCGGGCCGCGGCAATCTCCTCTCTCCATTACAACTCCGAGAATAAGTCGCAGGCGAGCCGTGCGTTAAAAATAACGCAAAACGCATCTTATCGGAGGAAGCGAGCAGCGAAAAAGCCCGGCGACGAGCGCTTTTCGGTTCTAACTTCCGAGGCGCGCGCGCGCGCGTCTTTGCATAAAAGATCGCGAGCCGCGTATTACGGGCCGTTGCGTAACGTCTCGCGCGCGCGCGCTCGCGCGTCTCCGCGCCGAAGGAGTCAGCTGCTCTCAAGGTCGACCGGTTTAGAAGTCAATTTAATCGACGTCGTCGCGCTCTCCCAGAAAACGAATTGGAACGGCGGCGGCGGCGGCGGCCTCCTCCTCCCCCCGCGGAGGAGAGAGAATTTTTGCACGTGCGCGCGCGCGGCCCCGCGACGCCGACGCGAAAAAAAGGCAACCCCCCGACGGCCTTGGAGCAACCACCGCCGTTAGAAAAAGCGCTTCCGCGCCTCGCCGCTAATTGGGTCGGCTGGTGGAAATTTTCGAGAGCGCAATCGTCGCGATTAATTATCGCTCGGGCCGCGGTGTGCGCGCGGCGGCGCGCTGAAGAGAAAGAGCTGCTGAAATCGCGAGGGAACTCCGGAGGCCTGGCCGCCGCGGGGATTGAGAATTAACGACGTCGCTACTCTCGTTAAATCGTTAGATCGCGGGAGCGAACGTTTCTCTCGGCTGCGGGCGCGCACGTATTTCGCCTTCTCGAGAAAATGACGTTTTAAATAAGATTTATAATCTCTTGAAGGAAACGCTTAACCTGTCGCATTACGGACGGCAGTCGATAAATTAAAGGCGCTTCTGGTCCGCGGAAATTGACGCCATTAGCTTAGAAGGAATTAATAATAAACGTCCTCTGCTTCATTGTCCGAGTGCGCAAGAAATTTGTCCCGAGTTTGAAGTTAAATTTTTGTTTTTTGCAAAAATTTTCAATTCAATTGCGATCTGCACTTAAAAACGGGATGAGTCATGCATATATAGCAAGATGCAATAATTCAATTTTAGAACCACGTACTACATCAACTTCAACTGACAAATTGCTAGATTGTAAATTATTTTTTCGACTCAATCTTGCAAAAATGTAAATTACCGTCGCGCGCACATATACTCGCCGGCAGATATGCTTTTATTATACTGATATCGAGCGTTTCGGTAAAAAGTGATTAAAACGCCTTTAGTTCAAAGACTCTCTACAAACACGTTAATCTTATCCATCTTGCCGCAGCACATATTTTTCCGCGGTCCGTTCGCCCGCTGAAAGCGAGTCCGCGTACATCCGCGACGAGTCGCCGAAAACGCTTGCCTTCCGGGCAGGTATAGGAAAGCGACTCCGGCGGCTCTTATCGCCGCCGCGCCACACCGCTTTTTCGATAGAAAAGAATGCGTCGATCGCCAAGGTCGCGGCGGCTCGCCGCCTATATATACATGTATATATAGGCGAAGCCTCGGGGGCCGCCTGCGGCCATTTTCGGTTGGCGCGCGCTTCTTTTTCTCAATTTCGAATACGGGAGGCTGGAAATCGGAAATTCTCGACGGGGGCCCTTTGTTCGCGGAGACGATATCTGAAGAGGTTTGCGCGCGAACCTTTATTTCGGCCGTTTCGCAAGATTTGCGAAACGAGTCGCCGGATCGCCACGCCGCTCTACCCGGCGAAGATAAAACTATAATCTCGTTCGCGGCTGTAAAAGTGCAAAGCGATCTCGGCGCTGCATCGGTTTTTGCGAGCGTTACGCGTCGGGCCGATAAAGCTTCGAATCCGGCGAGTTTTTCGCGCGTGGCTTGTATAAAGAGTCTTTGGTAAAGAGCCGGTCGGCAGAGGATAAAAGTATAGGAAAGCGCCTACCTCGGTTCCATCCCTGGGCAGTCCGGCCTGGCAGTTCAGTCCAGCGGCGCTGCTTCCAGCCGTCGACGGCGATCTGTGCTTACGCACCTACGCGTCCGTGGCACGCAGCCGGCGGCGCAGCAATCGCAGCGGCGCGCAGTCGCGAAAAAGCCGGCTGCTGCTGCTGCTGCCGGCCGAAAGTGCACCCCTCCTGCGCGCGCGCGCGCGCTTCTCTGGCCTCCGGTGCGAGCTCTTCTCCGGGGAGAAGCAGCGGCCCTACGGCCTGAGCGAGAGGGAGAGAGAGAGAGAGAGAGAGGGAGGCTTGCGCGCGCACACCGCTGCCTTGGCACTGACAGTGGCCCTCGAGCGCCTAGCAACACGAACTCCAAACTGCCGGCTCTCTTTCTCTCTCTCTCGCGCGACAGCGCTCTTCCCCTCCCCTCGCGGGCCCCTTCCTAGCCGGCGAAGCACTCTTTTTTCCTCCGCCGCCGCCGCCGCCGCCGCCGCCGCTCTGCTTCCCCCCGGACGAACTTCGTATGAGAGTGTGTGAGGCGACTGCTGCCCGCCGCACGCACACACGCACACACACGTGAGAACGCCGCGCGATTTCTCGAACCGCTTTGTCTTTTTCGACTGTGCGAATTTTCGGCGGAGCAGCCGAAAGCTCGCGGGAGCGCTGGAGGAGTTTCTGGGTTTGGCGAATTTTCGACGTCAGAATGGGGAAGTGCACGCTCGCGGTGACGTCTTTCCCGGCGGCGTAACGGCTCGCGCCTTTCGGAAACGAGCTCCCTCGCAGCTCTCCGAGCTTTTTCGGACGAAACTCTAGTTTATCGGTCTCGACAATCTAAAAATTGATGCGCGCGTTTAAGACTACTTGGACGTACGTTATTTTTAGCGGCAATGCAATCGTTTTGAAAAAGTAGCCAGTATAACTGCTTAAATAACGCTGCGCGCGGAACATAAATTTTGATAAAAGCGCAAATTCGGAAATTTAACGCGGCTCGTCGTGCGCGCATTTTTTGCCCCAAGTGAAATGAAAAATTGCTTTAATTTCATTTTCAACGGCACGCTTTTAAATTACTAATTAGAGACTTGAAGTGAAATTAAAAGGCCTTTTGTGAAAACTTTGTTTTATCTTTCATTGCCAAATATAATTTAGTACTACAAAGGAACATTGTTTGTATAGAATTTAAGAGTTCGCAAGAATACTAATTACTTTTAGCTTTAAACAAAGGTGAAATTTGATCAATAGGGAATTGGGTCACAGAATTAAAAAGTTGGAAATATTAATATCATTTTTCTTTTCCTCTATTTAATATTTTCAAATTTCAGTTGGTTAACTTGATTATTATTTCATGACAATGCAAGCTTTATTAGTAGAATTAAGTTTACAAAACAATTATTCTCAGCTTCGCAGTTTTTATTCAGAAGTAATAAAAACTCAAGCTGATTACCTCCTCCGTGAATATCTTTATCGTTTCTCGTTTCCTATATATAAAAAAGTGAAACCTCGATAAGCGCATTTTGATTGGCTGAAATAAAACGGAAGTAAATGGACTAAGGATCGCTTTGTTATGAATAAAAAAACATTGTAAGCTTTAAAATACAAACCGCGAGGGTGTGTTCAATAATTTAAAAAAAAATGAATAAAAAATTTCCATCAAAATTCTCTTTTCTCCAAAAGCTTACAGAGTATTTTAAGATACAAGATTATACGCAAGCAAAAGGTAGTTCAAGACTCGCGTGACTAACGGTCGATTTATGCTTCTCTTTACTTTCCCTTGCACTTGCACTTGAAAGCGTGTCTACTCCGAGACTTGCACAAGGCTAATTGTCAGCTCAGATGCCGTCGCTTGATAAGCGTATTTAATGGAAAAATTGCAGCGAATAAAACATATAATAAATTAGTTTAGAATTACAGCGTATAATTAATTGCTTTTATAAATTATTACTAATATTTTGAGGGACTACTGGACACTGCATTTTACCGACGACGCAAACGCTCAATTTCCTGGTCAAAAAGCTTTTAACCCAAGGAAGGATCGACTGCTTTTTTTGCTGTCGATTTTCTTTGCCCGTCACTGCTACCCCGTCCCTAAGAAAAGAGCTTTTCCAACGCTTTCTCCCGAGTGTTCTCCATTTCAGGGGATGTTATTTCTAACAGACATTTTTTGATTCGGCTTACGGCGCCAACCAACCCACACCGACGTTTAAAACGTTATTTCGAATTTTTCGTTTGGCCAATCTCGGATTTCACCGCGAACGAGTCAATTCGCGATTCATGGGAGACTGCATCGCAAACATTCTCGGCATCGGGCTCTCCGACCGCGAATCGACAAACCCAAAAACCCGCAGAGACAAAGCGGGGAAAAAAGCCGCCGCCGCCGCCGCGGCATAGTTGCGTAACGTACAGTATCATCGATAACACAAATGCATTGGGTCACAAAAGGCGGGAGATGACGTTCCCTATTCGGAGACTGGCCCCGCAAAAAGAAGCAACGATCCTCTCTCTCTCTCTGCCCTTTTGTTCCCCGGCTAGATATACACACGTGCACGCGCGCGCAGGCCCGCGATCTCTTTCTTCTCTACTCTCCCCCGTCGGCGGAAAGTAGGTCGCGCCGTGCAAAAGGAAGAATCCAGTGGCGCGGATCCATATGTAGGATGCGATTATCCCCGGCTTTGCAACAAGAAGGACAAGAAAAGAAGCGCTCTCGCGGCATAAAGAGCGAAGGAAAGAAGGAGAGAAAGAAAGAAGGAAGAGAGAGAGGGAGAGAGAGAGAGAGAGAGGAGCCTCGGTCTCTAACGCGTCTCGCATGCGAATCTCGCGTGCGCGCGCGCTCGCGAGTCCCTTTTGCAGCCTGCACGCACACAGGCTCGCCCGCGCGAATCTCGCGCCACGTGTCTCCGAGTAGACGGGCGCGCTGTTGCCAGCTCGGCCCCGGCCGGGGATTCCCCCTGCATCGGCAGCTTTTGGGGAGGACTATTCGCGTGTGCGTGTGCGAGAACGCCGGTTTCCGGGCGTGTCTCTCTCTCCCTCTCTCGCTCGCCGTTTTAGAGGAATCCCGCACGCGCGAGCGCCAAAGAAGTTAAGCCTAATTTTGACTAGCTTCCTTTCTCTTTTTTTTTTTTTACGAGCCAGCGCCCGAAGGTGTCCCATATGGCCCGCACCGCAGAGCCGGACAAAGAGCCCGAGTGCTCGCCCGAGGTTCTAATGGCGAATTTATATTTGGAGTCGCGGCTCTCGGCGACGCGGCGGAGTCGGCGCTCGGTTGTCGAATTGTAAAACTTTTGAAATTCGACGAGTCGACGAAACTTGGGTTTTCGGCGGCTGGAATTGCCAGGGAATTATGAAAGATTAATCGCGCCGCGGTACTTGCGGGCTTTCGCGCTCTAATCCGAGATACAATGGTTGATTATGGTATATCCCGTGAAATCGATCTCGTTGGGATAAAGGTGTCCCTTGGTAACCTTTATCAGAGCAAGTAGCAAATATCGATAAATTTTACGGTTATCGACTGACTTAATTATAATTTAAGACGGATTAAAGAAAAATGACCTCTGCCGCAAATAAGTGAGACAGCCTAAAAGTAGAAGCCCAGTTTCCAGCGGGGGATCAAGCCATGTCTCTTCCTCCGATTTACTTCTCATTGTCTTTCGCGTTTCCTCTTTTTTTTTTAATTTATCACTAATAAGAGAAGATGGGAAGCTTCATTACGCAAATGCTATTGAATTGTCATATAAAACGGAACGAAATCCCATTTCTTTCGTGCATCTCAAGGGACAATGTCAATTAAATTAACGCGTCCGACGTGGACGTTTTAAGCAGGGCACTCTCAGTTTTACCTCTTTCAATTTGCCCGCGAATTCTATACTACTTTTTTTTCAAATTCATTTTCTCTTTCAATTTTGCAAGTCTGTACCAATACAGAATTGCAAAATTGAAAGAGAAAATGGATTTGAAAAGTCGAAGGTCGATAATTTCATCAACTGATCGTTTTACAAAATTTTATCAGTTTCATTGAGAATCTCAAAGCAATATCTCGCTTCAAAGAAATTGACTTTCATTTACCAGCAGATGAACTAAATGTAGAATCATAAAAAAATGTTTGCTAAAACAAAGATACCTGCTACTCTTCAATTCATTTTTTACATTTCCCTTAAACCAATCCTATTACTACATAGCAGCTCCAAAAGAACTGATAAACCCTGACTATGAATTTAGAAAGCTAAGCAGAGCAAAAGGAAGAAAGCCAGAGAGAGAGAGAGAGAGAGAGAGAGAGAAATAGAGGAGGGGGCTTCGAAGAGTTTCGAGAGCAGCCGCAGTGACCTTCACCGCCGTCCTGGCTCGAAGGGGGAGAGCCGCGCGAAACAATGCCTCAGCTTTAGCGAGAGCGAGCAGGAGAGAGAGAGAGAGAGAGAGAGAGAGAGAAAGGGAGAGGCTTTGCGCGCGCAAAACCGAGAGAGACGACGCATCCGAATCTCATTCGTCGATCCTCCCCTTTGACTCTCCTCGCGCGAATCAGCGCTCGGGCGCACGCACACGCTCTCCTCCTCCCTCAATTTGCCATTTACTTTTTGAAGGATTACACCGCGACCGCGATTCGAAGTAGCGCTTAGTAAATTCGCTCCGTTAAAGCGCCGTCGATGCGCGGAGGCTTTTTTTTTTCTTTTCTTTTTTTCCTTCTGTCGAGCCGCCGCGCTTTCCCGCTGGAAATTATTATCGTGTCAAGCGAGCGCGCGGGAGGCGCCGTTTCTCGCGGTTCGGGAAATTGCAGTGGGCGGCTGCTCCGTTCCGTCAATCTCGACGCGTAACTCGGCTCCGGTAAGCGGATAAAACGCGCGGGCGTAACCCAATTATTCGCCGTTTAAGTGCTCCCGCACTGCGAGAGCTCCTCCGCGACTCTCGAAATTTATTACACGTCAAAGGACTCGTGGCGTTTTAATCAACTTCCCACCGATACCGAAATTAGCCCCATCTAATTTTAGCCGCTCGAGCGAGGAAGCTCTCCGCCAGGCTCCGGCTAAAAATGCCGGAGCGCTCCAATGGCAGCTGGGGCCGAAAGCTGCACACGGTGCCCTTATCGCGTGCAGCGGCGAGACGCGCGAATCATAAGCGCCCGGCAACAGGCCATCCCTCGCAAGCGCCCTCACCTGCGCTTCCCGGAACCTCGAGCTGCGGACGGAGAGAGAGAGAGAGAGAGAGAGACAGAGAGATCCTGCACGTCTGGACTCTCGAGTCGAAGGATATACGTTGCGTCCCGGGGTAAAAGAGATGCACCTGCACGATCGGGGCCACGAGAAAAAAAGTTCGGGAGCCGCTATTATCGTCGCTGGATGCCGAGGGGGGCTCGACAGATTTTCTCACGATAAATTGATGATTTTTAACCGGCGATTAAGCGCGAAGATCGATCCGATTCGTAACGTCGCTGCGGAAGAAGTTATTCGGATTTATGCTGAAGGTGACCCCCCCTCGCCTCATTGAAAAGCTGCGAGGGTAGTTTTATTTTATTCGAGAACAATTCTTCTGCAACTTTATCTTTTATCTTCTTTCGTGTTTAGAAAAGTTTACCGTTGAGCCAATGTAGTTTAATAAATTTAGTTTTGAAATATTTGAGAGAAAAAATGTAACGATAAACTAATTCGGCATTCAAAAGATTAAATAGTCGGAAATGACTAAATATCAATAACTCAATCCAAATTGAAAGCAAATACAAAATTATAATCGAATTTCAAGCCTCCGCGTGATGTGGGCGCTACATGAATTGCAATTATTTACCTGGATTTACAATACGCAAAATAAGCATAAAACGGCTGCGTTAATCTTCTTTAATTTCAGCTCGGGGGGATAAATTTAGCGTCGCGGCGTTTACATTGCTGCATTCGCGCGCCGCCTGCACACCGGTTTTTATGAGCGAATTCGAAATTCTTGTGTGTTTGATCTAGCAATGATGCATGTGCAGCGGATTATTTTTGTGTTTGGAGATTTGTATTTTTAGCCAGGAGCCGCAATATCGCCGCGCCGAGCGAATCGAAAGGAGCTGCTGTTTTGCGGTCGCAGAAATATTTTTTCGGAATCACGGTTAATTATCGGCTAACGCATAAATGAATGCACGCGTTTCGTCCTTATCTGCCCGATGCGATAAATTGGTCAATAAAATAAATTTCCCCCCCCCTCGAGGATAAAGCGGCGATATTTATTAAAATCTAAGAATAATTCTCGAAGAAAAAAAGTCGTAATCGCGTAAACGGGCAAAACTCTCACCAATAATTCATCGTAACGAGTCGGTACGGAGTCTAAAACATCCATAAAACCGCCTCGTAAAGTCCCCCTACGCGGGGCCCCGGGTATAAACCTGCTCTCGCGACATCGCGCGTGCATACTCGTCATTAACAAACGCAATAAAAGCAGCACACTATACCGACGGCTCCTCGGCCGGGGTGCCTTTCACGCTCTCTCGAATTTCGCCTCCCAAAGCCGAGAGCTCTCGTTCGAAAAGGAAAAAAAAAAAATTCGCGGAAGAAAAGTGCCCGCGCGGAGCGGCAGCAGCCCCGACGTTAATTTTCCCCCTCGGCGAGAATAACCGGGAGGAACAAAGCCGCTGCATGCACTCCTACAAAGGGCAGGGAAAAATTGAGGCGAGAAAGCTGAGAAAAAAAGAAATTGAAGAAAAGGCGCGACCCTCGGGGGGAGGGAGGGGAGGGGGGGGTTAGTATCTAGCTGCTTACGCACATGCACATGCACGGAGACGTGACATCTCCGTCGCGTGACCTTGGGGCCGCGGCGGCTGACCTTGACCGCGTCAGCGCAGCCGCGCGGCGGACCCCTTTCCTCGCAAAAAGCCTCCACGTGTCCCCCCACCAGCCGGCGCAGTCTCACCCCAAACCCTCTCTCGCGCTCGCTTTTTCCCTTTCTTTGATCCTGCGACCTTCTCTCTCTCTCTCTCTCTCTCGCGCGCGCTCTCTCCCCGCCGCGCCCTTCCCCACCCGGGAGACGAGGCGCGATGCGATGTTGCTGCTGCGGCGGCGGCGGCGGCAGCAGCAGCGAGCATCCCTGCGCGCTGGATCGACCGGCCGCTTCTCTCTCCCTGCCTGTCGTCCCCTTCTACGTGCTCCGCCAGGGATTGCCAGAACTCGTCCTTTCTCCGACTGTCGTTTTGCTCGCTTTATTTTCTCCCAGAGAAAGAGAGAGAGAGAGAAAGGGAATAGATGCTACTGCTGCCTTTTTCTCTAAAAACGTTCGCTCGTCAATTTTTATTTTCTTACCTCCCATCTGCCGAGAGGAGCTTCTTTTTATCTCGGGCTGCTAGAGCGTTTTATTTTCCTTATGTTGCCCTTTGTGCGCATATCTGGAGAGAGAGAGAGAGAGAGCTTTTCTCTCTCGGAGAAACAGCTGATTTTCTGCGCGATTTCAAAGTATAGAGATTTGAGAGGAGCGTGTTTCAAATGCATAACTTAACTTTGGAGATTGAAATTTCAGATAGGCGGAAGTAAGTCGTGCCAACATTTAAATAAGGCCGCGTAATGGCTTATGCAATCTTTTCGAAACTGGGAATTCTAGTTTTCGAGTTATGTACAAACAAAGATTTATTTACGTCGTAGTGAAAGTTCTTTTATCAACAATTTTAACACTTAAAGAAAAATAACTCGAGCTGCAGTATTAAAAAAAAAACAGTTTGGTAAAAATGAATATCCTTGAACTACATTTGTAGCTTCCAAATTAATGACACATTTTTCTGTTCTTTTCACTAAAATAAGAGGACAATAATGCTAAATATAAAATATGAATAAAAGTAAAAGCCAAATGGTACCATATAAAAGTTTTACTACCGCGTAAAAGTCGAAAATTAAAAATAGGCTCTCATTTAAAAATGTCTTGAATTACACGAAATAAAATATTTCAGATCAAAATCAGTAAAAAATGAAATAATTTCCAGAATTTTAATTCACTTTTGACCGTTATTTGATCCACTCCCTACATTTTTAACTACGTACAAAATAAATTCTAAATTAAATAATTAAATTACGGAATAAATTAAGATTTAATCGTGCAAGTTATAACCGTCACATTTATCGCCCTACCAGTGCCAGACACCCAGTAGCAGCTTTTACCGTTTTATTGCAAAATGAAAATTCAAAAGCTCGCTAAACGCTAAAAAAGGCAGCACTTTTTCGCAACGATGCATCTCATTCGCTCCGGCTACGTCTGCAGACGTCATTCTCCCGAGAGTAACAGCGCAGCCGTTAATTTTAGTGCCGGCTTTTTCGGGCTACCATCGTTCGCACGAGGCAGAAAAGGCGGAAAAGTTCGTAAACAGCAGGTGGTAACGATAACGAAAAGCTGCGATACGCGACAACGGCGTTACGCAACGCTGCCTTGATATATAGTCTCTGTATAATAATCGCGCTCGAGTTTCGCATACGTACACATAAGGAAGTAAAATACGCACTCGATTGCTATACTAAGCGATTCATGGTCGGCAGAATATCATTCGGTTTGCATAATGTTTATTGCCACTTTGACACGATAAGTTTTTCCGAATTATTTTTTAATACGAGTTTAAAACGGTGTTTACCGATACGTTTTCTTGTAAATTTAGCATTAAGAATTTTGTTTTACATTGCAATTCTGATAAAGTTCAATTAAATTGTTTTTCGACATGAAAATTCACTTTATGAATTGTAAGATAGAAACATTTTTTAATCCAAAAACTTTTTAATTATATTTACAAAATAAAATAAATTTTTACAATAAAACTGCACATATATCTTAATAGCATCTACAATTTGTATGTCTTTAGTTGAAAATAATGTATTTTAACGATAACTTATGACAAAAATACAGATACCAATAATTAAAATTTAAGAAATAATTAAAGTAATACATTTTTTTGTTAATTCTAAATGAACATGTAAGCATAAAAAAGGTTTTGCATCGTAAAATATTTATGAATGTTGATTTGAGTTCATAATTATAAACTTTATCGTCACAAACTCTAAACAGTAGAAATAAGTTTTTCAAAAATCTAAACTTACAGAATTAGTTAACACAAGGTGACTAAACTCAAAATTTAAAGTTATTCTGTAACATTAATTAATTTAGATACAAATATTTTCTTATTATAATTAAAAATTAAACTATAACTTTAAAGACAATGCTTGTTACAATCTAAAAATAACTTTCCAAACAATGTTATCCTTAACTAAGAAACATGCATAGAAAATAATAGTTTTATAATGTTAAATTTTAACCATTTCTAAAGCTTTTTTAGCATAAATATTAAAATGATTACTGTTGTTTTGAATGCCCAAGAAAAACATTTCAAATATTTACATTAAAGTATATCAAATAAAAAATGCTTTTGAAAGCAAAAAATGTATGAACTACAAAGGGAATATATGAGGTTTAATACTTATTGTTTATCATCTGAAGATATTAATCATATTAAAAAAAAAATACCGCATTCCTTTTGTTACAGCCACGTGCTTTCCGGCAAACTGTACAAGCATGTGTAGGCGGTACAATTTTAGCAAATAAATATCCAAATTAAGGCAGATAACAATAACTTAAATACAAAATTGAAGTTTTATTGCAATAGATTTACCTCTGTCGAATTTTTTTCCCTCTGGATCGATGTCTTTTACATTAAAAATATCCTCGAACAATACGCCCGCCATTTTACAGCTAGCACTTAACCTATACTAAAAGTTTATATATATTTTGCGAAACCCAGCCACTAGAAAGTTTCGCAGCAACTACTATAGGAATCCAGTCGGTTTAATAACTAATTCTAGGAAATTTTCAGTACTTCTGCAGCAAATTTCGTTGTAAACAGTGTGTGTTCGATATATCTGTAACTGTATGTACAACTTGAACGATATAAAGTACAGTATACGAGATATTCAAAAAGTTGTCTAACTGTACCTATATATATATTCGTGATTTCATCATGCCGAAGCGCCATCTTTGGTGAACTAGCGATAGCGGATTTTAAACTTACAGGCGACAATGCGACATTCAGGGCTTGCTCCGCGCGCGCGCGCTCTAATTTTATTACAAATATTAGAAATTTATTCCTTATGTGAATTTCAAACATATATTTTGAAATTTCATTTATCTATAATTCATTACTGCCATGTAGAAAACTTAATTTTCAATTTTGAGGTTATGAATTCAAAATGTATTCGAATATTTTTCATTATGCAGCATTGTAAAAACTATTAAGATTTAGT
>UCOM01003694.1:0-16193 GCA_900474385.1 Ormyrus pomaceus | reverse complement strand
ATCTCGGCCAGACTTCAGGCAGATCTTGGCTAACTTAAGAAAAAAAAGTAAAAGTCTGGCATACTGGCCTTAGCCAGACTTTTCCCACACTGGCAATAGACTTAGCTAGCCAGAGTTTAACTAGACTTTCCAGAAACCTTCCCCAGATTTTTTTTACACGGGTAACGCGGTGCGTTATACGAATTACCGGATATGCGCTCGCATTACATCTTAATTTTGATTCAACAGTTCAAATCACCAAGTCAAAGAAATGAAGAAAATTGTATTGAAGGTAAACATTTTAAAACATTAATGTTTATTGCAAGTTTTCTTCTTATGAGTATTGAGTTTATTAAAATCTTTTATTCATACTAGCGAAATTTGCCTCACTCCTAACGTTGCTCGATTGATAATATTTTTATTGAATTTTTATTTTAATACGAATTTTAAAAAAATTACATCTACTTGTAGATTGCTAATGTCATTAAATGACTTATATAAAATTTTAAATTTTATCGTCAAATTTTTTAATGACAAATATTTTTGGATTTTATTTTCTAATTTAATTATGGATGATTATGAACATTTGATACAAATAATTTTTTATTATGATCGTCGGTACGTATAATGCTTTTTACTCCCTTTTACTGAACAAAACATTCCTTAATAACTATCGTTTTAACCCTTTTAATCACAGGAGCCGATATTTCGGTTCCCATTTTCTTTTTCTTTTTTATTACTTTTTTTTGCATTTTAAGCAAAACTAAAACTTGCGATAATAAGCCATTTTTCATATTTTTCACTTCCTAAAAAAAGCGTGCCTCCTTACAAGAAAAGCGCACACATCTCCCCAAGTTGGCGGTCGAAAAAGCACCGCGCCCAAAAACTAAAAAACAGAAAGCAAGCCTATCATCATTCCAGCGGGAGACTGAGAAGCGATATTTCGCGCGACGCTTGCCGGCGGCTCATCAATATTCAGGAGGCGATGGCTGGCGCGTACGACGGCGCGTATCGCGACAATGTGAGGTAGTTTACTTTATATTTCGCAACGGCAACATCTATCACCGCGAACCTCCTCGGCTTGCCGCGCGAGAGATTTTTATCGCTTCTATTCTCGGGAGGAGCTTCGTGCCCAAAAGCGACTTGCATTATTTAGAGACGTATCGATTCTCGTTCGCTGCCGCTGAAAAGCAGGCTCGGGAGACGTCACGCGATTGCCGCTTTTTATGGTCTTTCAATTACAAAAGTTTTTTTTTTTCAATTTTAAGAGTGGACTTCGTTTAAAAACTTAAATGACATTGTTAAATGAACATTGTAAAACATGCAAGTATAAATCGAGTGACGATTCAGGTGCTCAATTTGTTGTGATTCTTTATTACTGCTTACTCAAGTTTCTGCGGTTCGACAAAATTAAATATTTAACCGGACTGATGATTATTTCAGCTGCAATCTGTAACAGGAAAACTTTTTAAGATCTGCCCATTTCATAAATTGCATTTCTTCAAGCTAAGTATGACTTAACTGATAATTTCAATGTTACTCCGATCAAAGAAAAGAAATATTTAACGAGACTAACTAAATGAACTCGTTATTCGCCGCAAATTCAGATGACTGAAGGAAAGAAAGTTACATCGTCAACAAGTCTCTCGACAATACGCTACACGAGAGCTCTCGGATCCACGGGCTAATGATCGCGCCTTAACGGTGGAATTAACGATCAACACCTTGTTGACAGTTAACGATTTTTATTGGCTATTAGAAGTTTTTTTCACTGCGAGGGGGAGAGGGGGGGGGAGAAGTTGGGCGGCTCCTCTCGAAGAGAACCTTTCATCGCCTCCGCAAACAACCCCCCCCTGTTCTAATAAAAGCCTGTATTTTACTGCTAGAGCGATAATTTTCCGTTGACTTAACGAGAGGAGGACGCTTAAATGACGTCACTACAGAATTTTAATGCGTCAACTGCTTAATTTACGAGCGGATCGCGAATTTTTCTGCTCGCGCTTATCGCAAGTATGATTCGCGTTCAATTCTGACGTGATTTGAATGTTTCATCATTATTAGAATGTTTTCTCGGTGAAAAAATTAATGATTATTTTTTTAGTTTAATTTTTTTAAATTTCGCAAATATTTAAAAGGTTTATAAAATTTGGATAATACGTACATTGCTGATAAAGTTATGCAACGTAGGAACAATCTTCTACCCTGGCCGTTTTTATAACTAGCAATAAATTTTGAGGACAAAGCCTATAAAAACTTTTTATCGTCGGCAAGTAAGCTCGAGAGACATCGAGCGGGACATGAAAAATCTCCAAGTTAAAATAGGTAGATTGAAAGAATTAAGTAGCTCGCGGATTTTCCGGGCATCTTTATCGGGAATGGGAGCTCTCTCGAAGGCAGCGTCGGGAGACAATTAAGCCACTTTCGGTTACAATTTTATTCGTCGTCGTGGGCCGACAAGCGTGAAAGAACGCGCGGGGAAAAAGAAGATCTGCGGAGCAGAACTTTTACGACGCGGCTCTCCTTTTCGACAAGAAAGAGATTAATGATTCGGAAAGATAATGGCCAAAGGGCGCCCTGAAAATTCGACGCAAGTGCTGCAAGGAGGCAGCAAGGAATACTTATCGTACGCAGATTTAGAAATCGAAATGTGCGAGGTTTCGTGGCTTAAAGAAATGTTTAAGCTTTTTACGAATTGAATCCACGCAGAGATTTCGATTGGAAACGTTTCTTGATAAAATCAAAATTTTATACAAAATACAATAGAGCATAGAATGTCGTTTGTTATTTGTCTTTGGTATTTTCGTATATACATCCTTCATTGTCTCTGAGTGATGATCATCGACAATCAGTGCATCTGACCCCCAACAATAGTTTCTAAACTCCCCCGTAGCAATAAAATCCATACAATAACAATAAAGACAATCGAGCATTCCGCTCCCCGGACATCATTGCTTTTCCAAAGCTCGCTAAAGACAATAAAAACGATTATCTCCCCCTGGGCCATTTCGAAGTTGGCCCATAAAACTTATCTGGCCGGTAAGAAATAAGGAGCTGCACTCGCCGTACAGTATAACAGGCGGTGAGCCACTATGGGGTTTTGGCGGGCTGCAGAAGTGACGGATATCCGGGAGGACGTATGAAACTTAAATTAAAAGGTATTACGCACTTGTTGGCGACGTGGAAGAGAAAATTATCGTTTTGAAATAATGCACGTATAAATTATTTTTAATCTTAAATCGCCACCCTAATTTTAGAAAACTCATCCCTGTCGCGAATCCCAGCATCATGAGAAGTCCATAGTTTCAACTATGGATCATTGTTAATTCTAGGTTCCGGTAACAAGTTTCTTTGGATAAATCTAAATTGAGCGCACTCTTGCTTAAATTAAACAAATAAGGCGCAAACTCATAAAAGATTAAAGTATTCATTTTCTACTTTACCCGCTACTTTCTAAAATCTTGCTTCTTTACAAAAGTTTAAAAAGGAACAAAGCCTTTACGAATCCCGGGACAACGCTCCATCCACTATACCTACCGACTCTCGAACAAAGCAAAACAGAAACAATCCCGAGAAAAATGAACAATCAGCCCGAGGAGAGTAAAGCAAACAGCAGAAAGAAGCCTGCGAAAAAGCTCCTTGGCTCTGGCAGCTCTCGGCGCAGGTGCGGCTCCCGTCGGCAGGGCCTTGAGCTCGTCGCGAGGCCACGGCCATGGTCATCATCCGAGGCGGCCGGGAGCGGCGGCGACGGCGGCGGCGGCGGCGGCGGCAGCCCGGGCGAGACATTGAACTCGTTGCAGCCGAGCCGAGCCGAGCGCGCATCGATTCGTCTGCTCCAGAAACGCTCTCGCCCCTCCACGTGCTCGGCGGCCGCGACCTCGCCCCCGACCTCCAACTTCCCAGCCAGGCTGCGGCGCGGCGGCTGCGCGCCCCGGAAAAGTCTTTGTCCTCCCGCGACGCCCGGCGCGCTTACCCCTTTTCGGAGCCCGGCCTTACCGAGCGGTTCGACGACATGACCCGGGGGTTATTAGCCCCCTCCGAGCGGCGTCGGCCGAGAACACCGTTTAATTTTTCAGCCGGCGGCTTTTCGCGAAGGGAAGCGGCTCTCCGTTTCGCGTTACTTTTTATCGTGATCATGTTTTCGGGTTCTCGATTAATAAAGTTACCCGGAACAATCAAAGCTCGTGAGGGTTTCGACGAAGGCCTGCGTTATCTCGCAGAGCTTAGAGCTTATACAACGGCCGTTCGGTGATCGATACAACATGCTAAATAAAGTCTTTATTTGCCCCGAGTCTGGGGGCAAAGGCCATTGAGCCGCCGCGGGAATGGATCGAACGGCATTATTTATAAAGACATGTGCAAACGAAGAAATACACTCTAAAAATTGCTTTTACCGTCAAATGCCACCTCAACATTTTTTGATCCGACGTCTTTGACTAATAAAAAGCGAAATCAGCCTCGAACGGCTGAAAAATGCAGGAGATCACGTCGGGAAGAGTCGTTCGCCGTTCAATCTCTTCCTTATCAGTTATACGCGGCCGGCGTGTGCGTTCGTCCGTGAGCCCTCAAAGTTCTCAAATCTGTTTACGACTCGGTCGAGCGAAGTTTCGCTCTCGCCGGACCGCAACCCTCGCGGCGCAGCTTTAAACGACATGCTTACGCCGCCTTTTTTATTCTATTATTGTCCATCTGCCCGCGGGAAGAGCGGAGAAGATCCTCGCGTTTATGCGCGCGATTGGGAATATACAGTTTACGGCCGGTTATTAAACCGAGGGAAGCGCGGCCGCCAGGAGTTGGCCAAAAATATCGGCTATTTTTTCGTTACGACTTAGATGGCCCGTTTTATTGGACCTTGAATTTTTAAATCAGTTTCGATATTACCTAATATTTTGATAGCAGACGTTTTAGAGCCTGGCCGCACTTAAAGCTTTTACGGGGCAACATTTATATGAAATTCGGCCCGTAAACTCGTGGATTATTAAAAAAAATAATCACGAAATGAGCCACGTTAATATTTATGAGAAATATTGTACAGCACTTGAAATTGCTAATTCGACATAAAAACTAGAACAATTGCATCACGCAGTTTTATTTGCAGAAAAGCTCTTCTTCCCCAAGCGACGAAAATAGCCGCCTCGGCAAATCATAAGCCCCATCGCTTCGCCGCGCCTGCGAGGCTACTCCAACCTTTTCCTAATCGAACGGAAGAGAAGCCCGGCCGAAATTTGCTCAAACTCCGTAGCTGCACACAAAGGCCATTGTCTCAGGCTACTGTTCGGGGGCGTGTCCCATTGACACAAAGCGAAATCGCCGGATATCCGAGTAATATCGGAAAAAGAGGGAGGCCCAGGACGCGGCCGAAATCAAGACGCACCCTCCGAAACAGTCGCCCCACTCGGCCCAATGTACACGCGGAGGAACACGACCGCAATATCTTTATCAACTCCTCGCACTTTCTTATCTATTTGTGGGGCTGCAGGTTCCGTCGCTGGAGGATGGATTTACCGACGTGTTGAGTTACAAGTGATTTAGAGGATGCGGGATTTCTTTTTTACTATTCGGTAGATAAATAATTGTGTAGCGTTTTAGTTTTTTTCTGATGTTTCTTTGGCGGTTCGTGGAGCGTTGCTGAAACGGCAAAGTTTGCAAAGTAGAAAGCATGAAAATATGGTAGGACTTGAGCACTTGAAACTTTTTATTTCGCTGCAGACTAATGTAATAAATTACTTTAAGCACCCGCGCGAGGATTGAATTGTACAAGATTAAGCCTTTGTATTGAGATTTTTTCACGCAATCGCGAAAAGAAATCAGTTCTTTTGCCTTATCTATTGCCCGCACTCGAAGGAAACAAAAAGCACCAGAAGCAAATAAAGCTAAAACTCTCCACGGCTATTTACTTCTCCCCACGCCCTCCTCGTCTAAACCGCAGGCAGTATCAAAAATTTACGAAGATAAAAAATCGTAAAAGCAAGAGTAAAGATAAATAAGAAGCTGAAGAAGGGAGGAACGAAAAAGGTAAATCGAGCCGCTTTACACGTAAATGTTGCGTTATAAAAGTGCAGCTCTAGTCGGCGAAATAGCGGCACATCCAGTCAAAACGCCCGGCTCGGGAGCCCCCCCCCCCACCCCCCTCCCGCGCGCCTTTTTTCTCGATCGTAAAGCCCCGAGTATAACGGGTAGCTTTATCCGGATTGCCCGCGGAGCGAGGAGGATTCTGAACGGGGCACGCCGTAATAAAAAGTGTAACATTAATGAGGTAGTAAAAGTAAATCCAGCGCTATCATCGACGCCCTGCTCCCTCGTTCCCCTCCCTCCCGCGCCCTCGCTTTTCCCAGCCTCCACACCGACGAGGCTTGCACTTTCGCCGAGTCCTTTTTATGCAGCCTGTTGTTTGCCCCGGCCGCCTTTTCTTCATTTTCTTCTTTTCCCTTTTCTTGCCCTGCGAGATAGTGGAGGGGGGGAAAGGATACTTTATATTCCATTTGGCACGGAAAGTCGAGTTTTGCATTTAACTTCTGGAAAGTAAAAAATTATACGAGCCCGAGCCGTAGCTTGAGCTTGACTGGCCTTCCCGAGAGCTAATAAACGATATAAATGGAGAGCTGATATTTAATATGCGCGACGATATTTAAATGCTCGAAAAAAGTGAAAAGGAATTTTTTATTTGTTTCTTGGAGTTAATGATAAGACTGATTTTTTTTTACACAAAATGTTTTTAATAGATTTTGATGTTTTTAGATGCTAAGTACTTTTTGTACAACGGCCTGTTTTTAACTTTCCGTGTTCGATTCTCTTTAAAAATTTGCTGAATCTATACTAAACGATCTTTTTACTTTGTTGCGAAACGTCTTCTTTATCATCATCTTTAATTCAATCTTCTGAGTAAAATATCTAGCATTACTGCGTTCCAATCATAAAAAACAACCATCAGCATATATGGAACTAATAATTACTTCATTACGGATTGCAATCTATATACCTTTTAAGTGATTCAACAATTCTTTTTAGATTTCTCGACAAATCGCATCTCATGTACTAAAAGTAATATAAAATAGCTTCTTAAATTTCGACTCGAAAACAAAAGTCTTACTCAAAGCGCAATTTCCTTCAAAAAGCTTAATTCAAAAGTTTAGCGCCGAGCTGAAAAAGCAAGCCAAACAATTACTCAGCAGCTCGGCAACGTGACGTACCACCGTCTGACTTTCGGATCTCGCGTAAACTCGCAGAGCGCGAGCGAGAGATATACCTGGGAGGCGCGCGGGAAAATCTAATCTCGCCGTTCCTTTGTTCTCTCGCTTTAATATAACGCGCTGCCGCGCGACCCTCCTCCCGGTGTCTCCTACGCAGCTTTGCAACCCTCCTTGCGATGCCAGCGCGAGGGTACAACGAGTGGAAAACAATGGTCGCTAAGACGGAAAGCTCTCTCCCGCGCGCGCGCGCCCGCGGGGAACAAAGAAAAAAGCACGACGAGGGAAAAGACCTTTTTCCCGCGCCTTCGGATTATCGCGAGCAGAGGGGCCAACGGCTTAGGAGCACTCGGACTCTGACCCGTCTGCAGGGGCAGAATCGCTCTTGGCTTCTATTATCGACGCCTCGGCCGCTCTTCAACGTGACGCGCACACTTCGCGCCGGTAACAACGAGTCTTTTTCGGATTAGGCTACTTTTATAAGCTGTTTGTTTGATTTAATGTTGTAGCGTTTTTTATTAATTATTGATACAAACTGTGATTTACTTAATTATCTATAAATATTCCAAGATTTATATTAAAAAAATTGAATTCATAAATAGAGATTTTTTCAACGAGAGATGACGTTGATGTTAAGAGTAAGGTTTTAATCTTAATTACTTTAGCACTCGATCCAAAATTCTCGTTTTGTGTACAAAGATACGAAGTCATACACCTGCAAAGATAGGATTGCCAAATATAATCAGTTGGTTCAGACATTCATCGTACAAAGAGCACCGAGTTACGTCTCTATTTTTAAATTAAATAGTGTTTTTTTAAGCAAAAAGTAATTATTTTCATCATTTGAAACGAATCATCATTTCATCACACTCAAACGAATGCTCGGACGTTTAAAACCCTACACGGAGAAAAATTCATAGTATAAAATTTACATTAAATGTAAGTAAAAGTTGCTTAAAAAGTTTAGGAAACATCGTTCAGTAAACTTTACTCAGCTTTGTAAATAAATTTTACCGAATCCGAGGCGCCATTTTCTGCCTCTCTCGCACGTGCGGTAACTTACTTAATAATTCATTAAATTTTACTTAAGTCAGAGTGAGTATCTTTTACTTAATTTTTTGAGTAATTTTCACTAGCGATTTTTCTCCCTGTATAAAATATAAAAAAACAGCTTAAAAAAATAACCAGGAAGTTAGACAAAGAGCGTCGTCTCCTTAACTCGCATGTATTGAGCGGGCGATACATTTTTTAGGCCATCGAAAAGCCTCGGATGCGAAATCGACTGCGGACCCGACCATAAATTCCTTCCTCCGCGTGTGCCTCTCGAGTGCTGCGCGCGTGTCGCCGCGCGCCTACAGGGCCGCGAGAGAGATTGAAACTTTGAATAGGTAAAGTGCAAAATTCAATTCCGCCTCCTCCCACGGAGAGCTTCAATTTGATTCCGATCGGAGCGCCGAGTTATTTTTCCAAGCCGAAAGGAAAACCCGGGAGTATATAAGCGCGTATACGTCGGGTGTGATTTACGCGCGCTTGTACTTTCATTTGCGGCGAGCTTTACGCAGGTTCGATCGGTTTTTCATTTCGACGCGCAAGCGCGCGCGCGAGGTTGAAGAAATTAAATTTCGGGCGCTGTGGAGCGAGGGATTTATATTTTTTGAAAGGCTGGCTCGTATCTTCGGTTTCTCGATCTGAGGTAAGAGATATTGTTTTGCTTGGATTTCATGTGTTTTATCTGTGTACTCTCTGACGCGGAGACCTGTTTGCTTTTTTTTTTTTTGAAAGAATTCTTCCGCAATAATGTATCGAAAGGCTAATTTTAAAGTCTATATTTGCCTTTGTCAATTGTGAACATTGGCAATTCACTGCATAACCGCGAAAAATCTAATTCTCTATCGATATGATTGCAACAAGTTCACCTTTGTAATTACAACTGCAAAATATTAATGCAATCAGTGTAATAAGCTAACATACTTTACTGCGTATTCACGTAGTTTATTGCGTAGTTTACTGTGAAAAATATAATTGTCTATTGGTATAATAGCAAAAATTTTGTCTTTTTACAATTACGACTTTGCGAAATATTAGTGCAATCAATGCATATTAGTGCAATTAGGCAGCGCAATAAGGTAAAAACTTCTGAAAATTCAACGTAATAATTTTCAGAGCTATAAAAACTCTACTCGCAAAACATTCCACCAAGAATACCTTTTCATTTTGTAAGCACATGAAACGGAAAATTAGAATTTTTAATTTACAATTTCTCCGGCAACAATAACATCCCCCTTTCACTCCAGGTAGCCCTTCAGACAAAGAGAGAAAAAATCGGAATGTTTTCGTCGAGCCTTTCAGACGGGCCCGCCTCGTTGTTAATACCGTATAATACTGTAGAATCCTTTATCGGTACACGCACAAAGGCACGGCGAATTCGTTATTTAAAGTGTATACTTTCGACGCAGGCTCTAAGCGACGCGATCGCCGATCGATTGGCGGTGCTGTATTTGTCGAACAAATGATTGGTTCTGCTTAAAGAGAGCCAAGAGTTGTGTGGAAATGCCGCTTTATCAAGGAGTTCGTATAAATATTTATGGTTGAGAAAGTGCGAAAAAGTCCTTTAGCTCGTATTTATAATTTAAATCTGTCGGAGTTCAAAGCAAGAAAACAAGTGAATTCGCTTTAATTTCGCCGAGTGAATTTAAACGTTTGACGTTTCATTAAATTTCATTAAATCAGCTCTTTAGTTCAAAGAGACGTTTATTTTAATTTATTTTAGTATTTAAATAAACGTTAATATAATAAACATTCGGCTGTTTATCACGCTGGAAGACATTTTTAAAAGGCATTTTTTTAAAATTGGCTAACTTTATTAAATTAAATGTTCAAAATTAAATAATTAAAGCTTTCGATAAATTTATTCAACGAATAACCGAAAAATCGACTAAAAGTTTAACCAGCCAAGCAAAGCGGTTCGATTAATCTATCGAGTTCCGGCGAAAATTCGCTTTAAGAACGATCTAGTTCAGTGGGGGATACTTCGGGAGTGCTTCGCGACGTTCAAGGGATAATAGGGAAATAGTTTCCCGGCGGATTTACGAGGCGCGGCAGCCGCGGGCCCACACACTTTATTACCCCGACGATGAAACTGGATTTAATTACTCGCGCCGAACGAAAACGAGAGGGAGGACGCCCCGGAAAGTTAAGCCCGGCAAGACAAAGCGGAGCGACCGAAAATTAAGACGCCAAGCTGCCTCTGGGATTCCCAGGAGGATGTTTAATAATAATACCGAGTTTTAGGGCTTTCGCTTCGTTGTGGAAGCTTTGAATGGGATGCTCGCTCATTTTTCTCTGCGGCGGAGAGGGTGTTTTTAGATGAGAGATATATTAACGCGCTGCTTTAAATAACGAATCGATTTTATCAATTACGAAAAGAATGTAATATGATGCCAGCTTTGAAAATACAGTGCTGATCATTGCTTCGAATCACTCAAGATGTATTACAAATCAGTAATGTATGCAAATCACACTCTGCACATCGTTAAATTAATTAACGTTAATCTTCCAGTAGTGGAGACCTATTTGCGTAAACAGCAATTTTCCAAGACATCCAAGATCAGAAGTGCCGAGATGATCGATCGAATTTCTAGAATGCTTCCTCGTAAAATCCTTGAGTGCGAACAAAGAAAACGGTGAAAATTCCCGGGGCGCTCCGGCCTCTGTATAACACGAATAGCTTCCTCGTCGCGTCGGACCTTCGTCCCCAATTTCAAGGCGGCCCGTTTGCGTGACAGCCCTCCCTCGACCCTTCGCGAAGAAACTCGCAAAATTCTAATTATTCGGTTCGTGCTTACGCAGTGCCATCAGCAGGACACTAATGACCGTCGCTTAGGAAACGTTCGTCTGTCGGCTCTTGTCACTGCCGAATCCACTGTCAATTGCAACCGAGCTTTTTCTTCTTTGTATTTTGCTATTGAATGACACTTTGTGATAAAGAAAAATACGACCACTGCATTTTTAAGCACAATCAGTTGTATAACTTATAAATAAACATTATACAAATAAATCTATTTTTGAGACGCGTAAGAGACAGACCCTCCGCTCGTCAGATTGTTTCACCGAAAAACCAGCAGACTAATTGAAATTGAAAGACTCATTTTTTAGTTGACAAATCACGAATATAATATAGAAATTTGTATTAAAAACTCGACAATCATTTATTGCGGTACAAAAGATTAAAAAATAAATCCAAACGCGCCAAATTTTTCCCGGCAAAAAAATTCAGCACAAAACAATTTCCAAGCTAATTCTCGGAAATATTTCATAATTTCAAGCTAACGCTTGCAATTTACTCGAAATCCCCGAGGCTCCTTTGTTCCGGAGGCGTCAGCGGCAGACTCTTTCGGATTTGCCTAGAGGCGAGGCCTCTTAATCTTTCTTCCCCCCCTCGAAGCTCGAGCCTCTCGCGCGGCGATATTCCGTTAACAAGAAACCGATGTCACGTAGTAAATCTTTTTTCGCGACCCCTCCGGCGCCGAAAAACCGCGCGCGCCGCCACCGCCGCCGTCTGACTCACGAGCTGCTCTCTTTGTTCCGCGCTCGCCTCCCCCCTCGAGTTTTCTCACTGGGTTATCGCTCTCCTCCTTCGCCGGGCTGCATTCCTTTGTGCAGGATTTAGCTGGACTACGTTATGATCCAGTCGCTGCTGTCGCTATGGAGACCGGGGGGAGATTCTACTGACCGACTAACACAGCTGCATGTAAGGTGTTGCGGCTTCTTTGTTCCGAGCGCATTTATTGATCTGGTAATGAAGACTGAATGTAACCGAGAGACAACACGTGCTGTTTGAGCGGTATTGTATATTAGACGGGTTAGTAAGGGTTTCTGAAGTATCAAGCATTCCTGTTTCTCCAAATCTTTGGCCTTTGAGCAAGATGCCTTGAATTATGATTTCTATATTCTCCGAGGCCTCATCGTGAACTTGAAATAACTGCTTTATCGGGATAACACGTGAGACCAGGCACCCTTGGACCCTTCAAATGTAATGAAACAGAGAAGACAATGTCAAGAGTAATTCCAAAACGCTTTTTATCGTTCACCTTTGCCGCTACACATTTGATTACGTAATTGCATGCACGCGTTCTTGTTATAAACTATGTAAATCATTTTGCCATCTTGCTAACTAGTAAGAAAGTCTAATGTATCCGCAGAAGTCAGCCGTGGGCGTAAACGCGCAAAGGATAATGTAGAAAAAACAGGGATATCAAGCTAGGTAAGTTCTACCTGGCCCGCGTCTTAATGACCGCGGAACAATGGCCAGAAACTCGTAAAAGTGTCATTGCCAAAACCGCCGGGACGATCGTCGGGACAATCTTCCTCTTTTACGGGCTCGTAAATTCACTCGACAGAGAGAAAGAAGGAGAGCCGCGGCTCTTCTGGACCGTTTCTCCTTTTCTGCGCGCTGCTGCTTTTCCGTCTCGGATGAGGCGAAAGAAGTTTACTTGCTTCTTTGTAGCGCCCGCTACCCCCTGCATTATATATCGCAGACGGCGAACAAAGAAGCCCGAAACCCGTGAAAAGTAAAATCGATAAAGCTGCGTTTCCCTCCATTCAATTACTGGAGGTGTCGTACATTGAACGATCAATTAAAAGCAGCATTCGCCGATACTTTTTAACGATTTACTCGTTTTCGATGGAATATTGTTTATCATACTTAAAAAAATATTTACGAAAACGATCGTTTGCGTTTGTTTCGCGCAACAATACCGATACTTAAAAATTTAAACAGCATCCGCAGATGGAAAGCCTTTCCTTTGTCCGCGTCTGGCCCGTTTGTTTTATTAGCAGCACTTTTGATGCAAAGCACGCGCGGATTAAAATGACTTGCTGTCGTAGGAGGGAAAGCGCGCCGTTTCCCCTGTTCGCACCGTCCTCGTATACATACCTTCCCCCCCTCGAGCTATGCGATTATGCGCAGACGGAACCTCGCAGAAATTTGAATTCGCACACGGACGCAGCTCCTGACCGAAGGGATTTGTGTAAATGAGAGGCCGGGAAAGGTGGAGCGCGAAAAAAAGCCAATGGCTATTTGCTCGAACGACGTTGCTGTATAACGCCGTTAACTGCAGAAACGTCAGGCAAACAGATAAAAATGGTTCGCGCGCCCGTTTGGTTCTTTTGTTTTTTCTCCTACGGCCGTTCGTTCGATCCCTACTGTTATCTTTTTATGCGAGTATGTGCGAACGAGTTCGACCCTTTTGATAGGTTTTTTTTTCTAGTTATTTTTTGTTTCGAAATTTATTCGCGTTGCCGTGAAACTTGGTATTTTAAATATTTCTCGATGTGCTCTTTGTTAAAAAATTGCTGTTATAATAACTTTGTCTGGATCATCAATTATTATAAAACTTTTATTTATGCTTTTTTATAAATTGAAACTTTATGCTTGTTTTGAAAAAAACAATAAGCGCATTTTATTTCAATCTGAACTTCTAAATTTGTTTTAATCGATAATAATTCAATCAAGTCGTCAACTTTTATTACAGAATTTTTAATAATTTATGACTATACAAACATAGTGTATTTGATTTGTTAATTAGTCAGTAAATTGACAATGCATACAATTTTTTTTGAATTATTCTAGAAAATAAAATCTTTTATATTTTTCATTAATAAATATTACTATCTTTTCAGCATTTAAGTTATTTATTAATTAATTGTATTTCAACTTCAATTGTATAACAAATTGAAGTCAAAATGCACATCTCATGCCTTTATTAAATTCGACATAATATCTTTATAACTTGTCTCTTTTGAAGATAAACTTGCTAATAAACCGGTATATATCAGATAAAGAAAGTAAACATAAATTCTTTGCATTTTCTCCAACCTTGAACTGGCAAAAAAAGTTCATCAGCGATTTACACTAATCATTATTGCTTCCTTTAAATAGCTTGAATTAGCTTTTAGCTTTAGCTTTTAGCTTATGAAAACAAATGAATTGCTTAAATGCTCACTTCTTAATTTTAATTTTTTATATATAAAAATAGTAATAATAATGAGCCAATATTTAATTAATTTTACGTATACACTTTTATCTATTATGAATCAAGAGATAAGAAATTATTTAACGATATTTTATGATTAAATTGCAATTGTAAAAACTCGTTTCTATCATTTGTATTCTTAACTGACCAATCCGTTGAAGCCAAAGTACTTGAAATTACAAGCAATAAAAAAAAACATTGGCGAACTCGTGGAAATGTTTAGGTATTGCAGCTAACCTTGGATTCTAACTTGATCGCAACAGCTGAGTATAAATATATGATGGGTATGAGGCGATTAAATTTATATGCATTCTGTCAGCTAATGTACTTAATCTGGAATCATTAAAAGGTGCAGTCTTAGTTCTATCGCGACGTCGCTAAGACGCAGATCTAGTGGGTTAATAAAGCTTCGGAAATGCGAGTGACGACAAACGACAGGTCAGTTTCATCATAGTGTATTGAACTGCTTCTGTTTTTTTAAATGGCATAAAAAATAAAAAGAACTGCTTCTGTTTTTTTAAATGGCATAAAAAATAAAAAGAAGATTCTTATCCGTTTTACAGGGTAGATGTAAAAAAATTGTCTATAGGTGAAAAAATCTGTAGATTTTAAATCAAAACTTTCGATTTGGAGATATTTATTTTACAATAATTTGTTTTATATAGTAATTTAAAAAGTTTCAGCTCGTTACAGTTTCGTAAAACTTTGTCGTTAAAAGCAAATATTAGATCTAAATAAAAATTCTGTAAAAAATGTTTGTTTCTTTAGTTTGTTGATTTTAAAATATAGAAATGCGAATTCATTTTTTATTTAAAAAATATAGTTCTATACAAACCTATTCTTATTACAAGACGATACATCGAAAAAGACGAACTTCTAAATCTAACATGTGTAAAATATATTTTAACTATATTTTTCTTGTAAGTCACATAAATATCTAAGAATATACTGTATATATCTTATCACAAAATGTAAACTAGTTGCAGATTTCTCGATAGCAATTCGATCGTTTATTTGAAAGTTAAGAGTTCAGTATCTGACAAGCTATACCTCTGATTAATTGTATGCTGATCAAATTGTACCTCTAATAATAATTTATCACATATATTAATTACTTACATATTTATAAAAAATAAAAAAATATGATGGATTCCTCATTTGCTTTGTCTAAAACAGACGTAGTTTTCTTAACGGTAAAGCATATTGTAATTGAATAACATTTTACTGGTGAATACATTCTTTTTAAGTCGTAAAAAAATTAAAAATGTACACGTATTTTAAACCAAAATACCTTTATTAATTCAACTTAAAAGTAAAAGTGCAAAGCCTTGCATGCATAACGTCATAACGTCATACCTTGCAAGAAGATCGATATTGGAAAATTTAAATTAGCATGCAAATATGATCGACATTTTATCAATATCCATAACCTGTTTTAGTTACGTGCGAAAATGCAATTGATCAAACGTTTTTTTTATATTGTATTTGTTTTTACTTAATGTTTTTCTTGGAAGATACACTGATCTGCATAAAATCGCTTTTTTTCTTTCTGTTTTCAGATAATCATCTGCATATCTTTTATGATGATTTTACAATTTGCAAAGAACTTCATTCTTCCACAATGGTTTGCTGGAATTGGAGGTATGATCTTAAAATGGAATCGTATTATTTCATCACTTTATACAAAAAGTCTTAATATTTTACTATATAAGGTGCAAAACCTCACCATATTCACGAGAGATAGTTTTTATTCAAATTACATGTGTAAATGGGTCCCGTCTGAGTCATGTTTTAAACAACCAACTTAGAATACTTTAGAACTTTTTGATGTCAATATTTAACCCCCCTGCGCCAGAATTATCGCCGACTTAATCGCTTTCAAAATGCATGAATTTTTCGGTACATATTCAAAGAACTTGTAGAACTTATTTCTACGTTTTTGAGGTCGCTGAATACGAATCTGTCGTCAGAATTTACAAATTTCGAGTAAAAAATG